>ML811352.1:249686-282545 GCA_009831015.1 Picea engelmannii | reverse complement strand
CTGAGAAGTTCTCTTGGTGTAGAGGATCCATGGGCATTGTTGACTATGTAACCCTGTAACCCCCTGTGTGCAAAGAAAACAACAAGTGGGAGAATGTTGGGTATGTGTTATATTCTTTGCACGAGTAGTAGTGTCTGAGCGCCCACCCCGGGCGTGCAGCCCCCCACGCGGGGGTTCGGGGGCAGTGCCCCCGATTTTTTTTTTTCGGGCCGACATATTTCCGCTGGGCCAACATATTTCTGGGACAACATATTTCCGGGACGACATATTACCGGGACGACATATTTCCGGGACCACATGATATTAGGTGGTTTTTCGGCACATGGTTTTTTGCCGATGGTTTTCTATTTCCGGTTAAGGAATTAGGGTTTTGGACTAATCCAGGTCATTGGGTTAGGGTTTTGGATGCCACTGGCTCCTATATGTATATTGTATTGTAAACAATATAAAAAAATGTATGAATATAATATATGCTGGTTTTCCCGGTTTGGGTTTCCAGGTGAAAAATCTCTGTGTAATGTTTGTATTTGCCATTGTATCTTTTCTGTTCTTTTCTGAATATCAGTTTGCAGTAGATATTGTACAAGGTTAGCATTTACATTGACAACGGTAGTTAGAAGAACCTGATTTTATCATAGGTCATCAAGCGGCTGGACTTGCCAATGACATCGCACTCGCAACCCTACACCATCGGCTGGCTTCGCCAAGGAAGAGTTCTATGTGTCAGCCAACAATGTCATCTGTCGTACGACATCAAGCCTTTCAAAGATGAGGTACTGTGTGATATTGCTCCCCTTGAAGTTTGTGATGTTATTTTAGGACAACCATATTTGTGGAAGCTTCATGCTATGTATGAGTCTAGACCCCGCAGTGTTATTATTAATTTGGGTAGACAATTGTACAGGATCCCCAAGGTAGCGTCGCCTACTGCTATTTATTTAATATATGCTAAGCAATGTAGTAAGGTGATTTCACAGATCAGGAAGTTCGTCTTCTTTGTGATCCATTCTCACAGTAAGCAGAAGGTCACCGCCACACCCATGGTCTCTACACAACGCCTCTCTTTGCATCAACAACAAGTGGAGGGGATCATGGAAGAATACATAGACATCTTCTCCTCACCTACAGAGGTACCGATACACTGCCAAGTCAAACATCCAATTGATCTGACCACTGGTGAACCTCTATCTAATGGACCAATCTATCGACGCTCACTGATGGAGAATGATGAAATCAGGCGTCATATCCAAGAGATTCTTCAAAAGGAACACATCAGGCACAATTTCTCCCCTTGTGGAAGCTCGATTGTACTGGTGTAGAAGAAGGATGAGACTTGGCGACTCTGCATCGATTATAGAGCCTTAAACAAAATCACAGTCAGGAACCGATACCCCATTCCCAAGATTGATGACCTTCTTGACCAACTCAAGGAGGCCAAGTTCTTCAACAATATCGACCTAAATTATGGCTACCACTAGGTTCCCATCGAACCAACTGATGTATGGAAGACAACCTTCAAGTCTAAAGAAGGTCTCTACGAATGGTTGGTCATGCCCTTTGGATTAAAAAATGCACCGACCACTTTCATGAGATTGATGGATGATGTCTTGAGACCCTTCACCAACTCCTTTGTGGTAGTATATTTGGATGGCATCATCATCTTTAGCAGAACGTGGGAGGAGCACATGCGGCATATTCAACATGTTTTGATCACTTTGTGACAGCACAGGCTTTATGCCAACTTGGAAAAATGCTCTTTTGGCATGAACATGGTCCAATACTTGGGATACATCATTGATCAACATGGGGTACATGTTGATCCAACTAAGATCCAATTCATTCGTGACTGGCCAGTCTCGACCACACTGACTGAGCTTCAGAGATTTTTGGGACTAGCCAACTTCTACCGACAGTTCGTGTTGGGATTCTCCCATATTACATGGGCCCTCAGTCAGGTTACCAAGGGCGGTGGTAGGGCCAAGTTCATGTGGGGGAAGGAGCAACAACGAGAATTCGATGATCTGAAGCATTTCTTTTTCTCAGCTCCAGTACTCTCCTTTCCGGATTTGCAACAACCATTCGAGATTGAGATTGATGCATCTGACTATGATGTGGGTGCAATTGTCACCCAACACAAGCATCCGATGGCATACCATAGTGAGACACTCTCCGATATGGTCCGTAAATACCCCACTTATGACAAGGAAATGTATTCCATTGTACAAGCCTGTTGTCAATGGAAACATTACATTATGGGGAAAGAGATGATCATACACATTGATCACAAGCCTCTGCAGTTCATACAAACATAGGGGAAATTGCAGAACGACCGCCATAAGAAGAGGTCCACCTACCTGCAACAGTTCCATCTCAACATCAAGTATAAGACATGTATCTCCAATCGTGTTGCTGATTGCCTCAGTCGGCCTCATGTGGTTGTACTCACCACTGTGCTCCATTCATGTGGACATGAAGCATTTGAGTGGCCCCAACTTTATCAGCAAGATACAAACTTCACCACCACCTACCATCTCTTGGGTAAAGGCGCAACTGTCACTGATTTTCACATTTAGGATAGACTCTTATGCCACCTGGCCCATCTCTGTGTTCTAACAAGTGAGCGTGCAAAGATGATTTGGGAAGCCCACTATAGTCAGATGGTAGGACATTTTGGCGTAGAGAAAACTATGGCCATTCTTCAGAAACATTTTTCTTAGCCAAAAATTCGACAGGACGTCAACAAGTATATCAGATATTGCATTGCCTGTACCATTGCCAAGCCAACCATCAAGAAGCAAGGCTTATACACCCCTCTTCCTATTCCCAAGAAGCCTTGGGAATCCATCTCAATGGATTCTATGTCTGGCTTGTCATCCACCAAGCAAGAAAATGACTGTGTGTTTGTGGTCGTTGATCGGTTTTCAAAGATGGTCATCCTCACAGCCTACAAGAAGAATGTCACAGTGAACGATACAACCAAGCTCTTCTTTGAACGAGTGTGGGTCCACTTTGGGATACCACATACCATCACCTCCGACCAATACATCAAGTTCCTTAACACCTTTTGGTCAAGTCTCTAGTCTATGTTGGACACCAAGCTCATAAAATCCACTGCTTTCCACCCCCAAACCGATGGCCAAACATAGGTCGTTAATCAGATGATTGTGCACATCCTATGCATCTACAATTCTAAGCATCCACGTACATATCGCGAGAGTCTCCCATATGTCCAACACAGTTACAATAGGGCTCTCCATAGTTCCACCGACCATAGCCCATTTCAGGTGGGTATGGGATTCCAACCCTTGGGACCCATTGATGTTGCACTTCCTCTTTCCACCACACAGACAGAATATTCCCCTGATCAATCTGCGATCGACAAAGCCACCAGATTCATTGAGCGGATTCAACACATCTGCCAATAGGTCCAAAATATTTTGTAAAAATCCAATGCTAAGTACAAAAAGTGCCATGATCAACAGATGTTACGACACCAATTTTAGGTTGGCGACAAAGTTTGGTTACATCTTCAAAAGGAGTGTCTCATCGGGCCCCATCGGAAGCTTCGCCCACTTCGTTGTGGGCCTTACACTATCACCAAGGCTGTGGGTATCAATGCTTTTGAGCTCAACACTCCACCCTTCCTTGGTCTGCATCCAGTCTTCAATGTGGACCTCCTTCGACCATATTTTCCATCATTATTGGACATCTCTAAGATCGCAAAACAACTGACCCCCACAAAGCTCAACCCTAACACCCACAGAGCTCAACCCTGACTGCATGGAACAAGCATCCACTGATCAGATAGTGGACACACAGGTCAAGGGCACTCGCCAACAATAGATCCAACTTTATCGGGTTGTCAAGGCAGGGAAACTCCTACACCAAGGCAAGTGGCTCACCGGGGGCCAAATCTAACAGAAGTTTCCTCACCTAATGGGGGAACTCAATGCAATGGAGACCATTGCTTCCTAATGGGGGAGGATTGATCCAGGTGGATATTGGTGGCCACCCACCTATTCCAACTGGCTCCTCATGTCCGTTTTTGTTCAACACGTTCTTCTGTATTGTTTTGTAATTGTGGGTCCTACACTTATGGGGTTGTTTGAAGCCCCACACATCTTCCAAGTGGATATGGGTGGCGTCTCACCTAATCCAACTGGCTTAATTTGTATGTTTTCATGTCATCACATCTTGTTGTACTTCTGAGGCCAATTTTAGGACCTAAACGTTGTTTTTTTTTTATCACCACAATTAAAGTATAGACAAAGTTAGAGTTTGACAACAAAATATGTAGTTCTCTGAAAGACCTTTCCAATGGGCTATCACATGCCTAAAATGAAGGTCATATGCAAATTTACGAACCTAGGAAGTTGAGGTACCAAATTACACCAACTTACCCATAGGGCCCACATGACTTTTGGTGTTTCACCTTCTAGGGTTAGGTTTTTGGATCTCTAGGGTTTTGGCATTCATGAGTAATATGAAAAGGGCATCTGGAGCCTCATTATAATCCATTCCACTCAGACGGATGCATGTAGCAGCCACATCTCTTCTCAGAGATAGCTACCACCATTCGAGCAAGTTTCAGTTATGTAATTTTACAGTTTCAACCTATTTCATTATTTAATAGAAGACATTTTTCACTGGATATTTGTGTTATTCTTCCTATCTTTGTGTTTATTGTATTTAGTCTGTTAATTAGTTTGTTCCGCTCTTAAATCTGGATCAGTGGTGGAGGTGGTTGTTGTGGTGGAATATTTCCTGCCATGACTAGATAATCAATTAACAACTATGAATTTTCAGGAGTAAGTGTATTAAAGAATATCTTAAATTATTCTTCTTTTTGAGAATCCTTTGGAAGAGATGTTTGGGGGGTTTCTAAATTTTCCTCTTTAGGAGATAAAAAAAGGAAATCTGGGAGACTACATAGGAGAGTTATGAGGAGATTCTTTTAAAGAAATACATGGAGAGATTTATAGGGATTCCTTTGGAGAATTTTCACTGGAATATATGTAAGAGATAACAGTTGAATCTTTGAGAGAAAGTACAATATAATTTTCAGGGAGGAAATTAATAGAATCGACTATAGAAATTGTTAAAGGAATTTTTGGAGAATTGGGAAGAGACTCTTTGGGAGATGATGGAGTAGACAACTTGGGAGAGGTTTGAAAAAAATATTTAGAAGAGCCTTTTGAAACAATAGGAGATTTTCTTTGTTCTTTAGGATCTGTAGAAGAAGATGGTTTAGTAGCAGAAGGAATAGCATAAGGTGTTATAGGTCTTTTCCTAAGATTTCTTTTAGACAATAACTTCTTTACGTCTGCTACTGGTGAGGTTTTCTTTGGGTCTGGGTTAGCCTTGGTATTTTTCTTACTTGATGCCAGGATTGAAAATGTGGAGTCGCCAAGTGAAATATTTTAGCCTTCCTAAATCTTGTTCACCAACAAGGTATAGGTTTATTTGTCATTCTGGCCAAGGAAAATATAATTTCCTTAAATTTGGGTCCTCGACAATGATGCCAAAAGAATGTTGTAACCCTTGAGATGTTTATGGCTAGGAAACTATGCCAAGACATCCATAAAATTGATTTGTTTTGTTGAAATTAATATGTCCTAAAACATAGTATTTTGTTGTTTTTCTTTGGGCTTATATTACTAGTCTTTAAGTATTTAAAGATCAAGATTCAGAGGCAAAATATCTATGTCTCAAATAGTTGAATATTTTAATGAAAAAGAGAAGAAGAGAGAGAAACAAAATCTGAGTGCAAAACAATGTATCCTTTGATAAGTATTGTTTTACCTTTCAGACAGAAGAAGTAATAACATAATATGTATATTAATTAGAATACAACTCAAACAGAAAGGAATACTTTGTGTCTATTCAAAAGAAATAATAAATTTTAAGCACAAGTTTTCTTAATACTCACAGTGTGTCGAAGAAATCTGTAACTTTTAAAAGGTACATTAGCAATTTGTGAAGGTAGTTGTTATACTAAATCACCACAATCATGGTTGTAGACACATTCAAGAAGAATATAAGAGAATGAAATGAGCATCAAAAGAAAAAGTCACATGAACTGAAACATAGAAGTTTGAATCTCAAAACATGCAGAATTTTAATAAAGATCTGATCTTTCTCGAGCTAGAAGCTTCCCCCTTTACATTAAGTTTTTATGAACATTTATACAAATTAGGTCCAAACCAAAATGGTTATTCGATCCCTTTTATTAGGCTATTCAGATACAAAAAAATCTTTGATTCCTAGAAAACATGACGATTGGAGAAGACAAATCTGTATTTTCTTTAATTGTTTTGGTGAATCATATTAGAATCATCCTTTATATTAGTTTGAAGTTCCAAATCAAGTTTACAACAGTCGTAAAACTCATCAATTGTTGGATCGATCCCATTGAGTGGTCTTGATCATTGATCTATGTGGTTGAGGACAATCCCACATTCATTGTGAGGGTTACTTTTAATAGATTTATAATGCAAGAGCCCTCTCATATAGTTTAAATGTGAGTGAAAAGGGCTACAGAAATCTCTGCGCAATATTACTTTTAGATTCAGGACCCAACTTCACTGGACCGACCTCTAACCATAAACAAAAATAATCATCGTATGATTGCTCTGGTATCCGGTGGCCCGGTAAGTCATCTATCATGTGATCGAGAGATTAGAGGCCCATATATGTCAGCCTTAAGACTTATCCTTCGAAAACCCAACGACCCGGTAACACTTGAGGGTTGAGATCAAGTCTAGATTATCAATCCAAAACCCGATCTAACCTGAGTCGTTGATCTGACACAACCATTAAAGTTATCACAACCTTGTTGCTGACATCAACTAGGTCTCATGTACATGTGGCGACCTTTCATTGGTCCGCGTTGATTGTTGATAGGGTAGGGGAGCATGACACATGTCACCTTCTTATTGGATTTGACGAACGTTGTGTTGGCATTCTATGTTATCTATGGTCCTTCTGTGTATCCTTGGTGGAAAGATGAGATGGCTCCATGTGGGAGACTGATATGGCAGAGTATCATAAGCAATATGTGAAAAGTGTTTCGAACACGGTCAACTCCCGGGGCTCGATTGCTTGATAATCCTGGTGGATTGGAAATTGAGGGATCAGGGCTTTAACTTAAAACTCGAAGGCACTAACCTTCTGGGGTCAATGGGGAAGTATGTTGTTGAGGGTTGAAAACAAACACAGACCATACATCTAGGACCCGATCGAATCTGAATCGTTGATTATCCTTGACAAAAAACCAGAATCAATTGGGGTTGCAACAATGTTATTGCTGACGTCATCCCAATTCCATGGACATGTGGTAACTTGATACTGGTCAATGTTTGCGGTGATGTGGAAGGGAGTAGGCCAAGTGTCATTGAGCTAGGTGTATTGTTCCATGCCTATGGTGGGTCCCATGTGTCCACGGGGCAGTCTTCGATTGGCTCTGACATGTTTTGTTTATGACATGCCACACGTAATGCTGAGTTGGCCATCATATCAGAAGAGATTATGGAGAAGTGTTTTAGTACAAGTACGGTGTCCTGGTAACTCGGTAGCCTAATAAGCCCTCTAGATTGGCGATCAAGGCTTTGAACTTATTGCAGATTAAAAACTTCCAGGGGCCCGGTGGGACAATAGGCTGGAGCTGAATCTGGATTGTCAACCGATGTGAGTCATTGATATGGTGAAGTCAAAACCACCATTGTCTAAGGCCTCGACAATATCATGCTGAGGTTATCATGGACGTGTGGTAACTTTATATTATCCAACGATGGCGTTGAGGTGGTAGACGAACATGACACATGTCATCTAGTTTCAGGATCATGATGATCTATGTCTTTGGTGGTTTCCAAGTGTCCACGTGGAAGTCATTGGTTAGCTACCACGAAGGTTGTGCTGGAAAGTTACGTGGCACCAGATCGAGGTTATATGTTGTGCATTGTTTGGAAGTTTTATCTATGGGGGAGCATGTGGTATGATTCCCCGGTGAGTTCGATGGATCAATGGATCGAGATACTGACTGTTGGGGCATCACTGGAAAAGGTTGCCACTTCACAAAAACTCTCAGGAATGAGTATGCCAATATACTGTGAAACCAAAGAATGGATCTGGATCATCGATACCGCCCGATGAAACGATGTGAACCGTTAATTTTTCTCCATGTGCTTTCATCTGAAAAATATGTCCATGATCTGGCGTAATCTCTCGATGAACTTCTAACTCCATGCAACGATATGTGCAGACATGCACACCAAGAATAAGAGTCATCAATCAATCAGGCAAGGGAGGATATAACGAGGATGTGATTAATCAAGTTTTAAATATTGCAATGAAATGCAATTTCACCATATCACAATTACTAAAAGTTTCCACACATAATGAAAAATGAGGCCACAGGTGGTTACAGAGTTGAGGGAGTTCAAAATTACAAAGAATGCATCCATGTCATGAGTGAATTGAAATATTTGCAAACTTTAACCATTTGAAAGAACCCATCACCATTACTATAAGTGCAAATTAAAGAGAATGTTAATGAAAGAGTTAGACATCGATTTGAAATAATAGATGAGGCATAGAAAAATAAGCAAATTTCGCGGAATTTGGAAAAAAAATCTATTTTTTTTTCTATGTTACAACACATGGCATTGTTTGTACTTAGCATTGGATTTCTACAAAATATCATGGACCTGTTTGTGGATGTGTTGAACCCGTTCAATGAATTTGGTGGCCTTTTCGGCCTCAAATTAAGCATGGGAGGATTCTTCTTATGTGGATATGAGGGGCAATGCTACATCAATGGAGCCCAATGGTTGAAAGCCTAGGCCCACCTGAAAAGGGATGTGGTCAGTCGAACTATGGAGGGATTTGTTGTAGTTGTGTTGGACATAAGGAAGGCTCTCATCCCATGTGCGTGGATGCTTGGAGTTGTACATGTGAAAGAGATACACAATCATCCTATTAACAAGATTTGTCTATCCATCAGTCAAAGGGTGGAAGGTAGTGGATTTGGTGAGCTTGGTGTCCAACAATGACCAAAGGCTTGACTAGAATGTACTCAAGAATTTTCTACCCCGATCTGATATGATGTTCTGTGGTAGTCCGAAGTGTACCCATATACGCTCGAAGAAGATCCTGGAAACAACCTTGATAGTGATACTCTTCTTGTAGGTGGTCTGATCTAGATTTTATGAGCATAACAAAATGAATACATATTATTAACATGTGTTTAACACAAAATAACAGAGATACAGTAAAACTAGTTTTCTATTCAATAACGAAATAAGCCGAAACTGTAAAATGCAACGAAAAGAAGCTTGCTGGAATGGTGGCACACATTCGCAAGAAGATTACAATGAGGCTATGAAGGCCTTTTCACAATAAACAGGAATGCCAAAAACCCTAGACATCCAAAAACCTAACATTAGGAGATGAAGTGCCAAAAGTCATGTGGGCCTCGTTTGGGTAAGTTAGTACATCAACTTCCCGGGGTCGTAACTTTTGCATACGATCTCCGTTTTAGGCGCATGATAGCCCATTGGAAAGGTATCGTTGAGGAGATTCATTTTAGGCACAATATCGAAGGAAATTTCATATTGCAAACATGTTTTCCAAAAAAACATCGTTTAGGGCCTCAAAACGACTCTAGAAGTTAAAACTGCTAAAAATAGTAAATTACCAAAATTGTCAGAAAACTGTTTTAAGCTAGTTGGAAAAGGTGGGTGGCCACCAATATCCACCTGGATCAATCCTCCCTCCTTAGGAATCAATGGTCTCCATTGCGTTGAGTGCCCAGGGGAGAGGAAAAAGCATTTGTTGAATCTAAATCTTGGTGAGTTGCTTGCCTTGCTGGAGACGTCACACTGCTCAGTTTGTGGAAGTTTGTCACGAACCTGTTGAGGTTGAGACTGTTCAATAAGCTGAGATACATGAGAGGAAAATGTGCATAAGGAATCTTTGTGCTTTGCTGCAAACTTGTCAACCTAGTTCTGTTGGATAGAAGGTGCATGGGGCGAGGCTGTGGTGGTTGCAGTGTCCTTTTGTTCCCCTTTTGAATAGATTGTGAAGAAGCTGAATTTTGCAGTATGAGATACTACCTTGCGACACTTTTTAGGTGGAACAATAGTTGGAACTACCTCTGGTATTCTGTAGAGATGACCCCCAAAGTAACAATGACACTATGGGGTCGAGACTCATAAACAACATGGCGTCTCCACATATATGGTTGGCCCAAGAGAACATCATAGACATCCAGTGGGGCAACATCACATAATACCTCATCCTTGAAGGGTTGGATGCCGTATGACAATCGACATTGTTGGCTGAAATGAAGATCTCATCCTTGGTGAAGCCACCCGATGTTGTATGGCTGCGAGTGTGGTGTTGTCAATAATCCCAACTGTTTGTCGACCTCTGCTGAGATGAGGTTCTTCTGGCTTCTGCAATCAATAATAAAATGCAGTGGGGTTCCCTTCACCCACATCTGTGAATGAAAAAGGCGCTCCCCCTCTTCAGGATTTGTTGGTTCTTCTAGTTGAATTGCTGCGATCGTGACAATAGCAGTGGGGTCTGTGTCAATGATCAGTCCTTTACCAGTATTTTCAGAATTAGATTCTGAATCAGGGTTTGGCTCCTTGTCTTTGATCTCAACCACCAATGACTGTTTTGAGCGACATTCATCGGTGTTGTGCCAGGGGATTTTGTGGAAATCGCACCATTTTATGGTGTCCTTCTTTGTCTTCCTATGACCCTTCTTTTTCTGTGGCTTGGACCGGTTTTCAGGAGACTGTTTGTTAGGGTTGTCTTTGTCTTACTTTGGTTTTTGCGGATTTGCAGACCTGAACTCCTGTTTGTTCTGGTTCTTTAATTTCTGCTCGATTTTAACAACATATCGATAGGCAACACCGAGTGATGAGATGTCCAGAAAATCCATTTCAGTTTGGATGTATCTGTGTAGATCCCAACGGTCTTTCAGAACCAAATGTCGTTCGGAGTCTTTGATACCCAACTTGGTGCGCAAGGTACGGAAGGTATTGGTGAATTCCAAAACTGCTTGGCTCCTCTCTTGCCGCAGTGTGGTCCATCTCATGTATTGGTCCTCATAGTTTCCAACATGGTAATATTGTTCCTTTACCACATCCACAAAAAAATCCGAAGTGGGCTCGACTCCATATATTCTAGACTCCTCTGTGGAACTTTGCTCCCAGTAAGTTTCCCACCAATGTTTGACATGGGGGAGAGCCTTAAGGAGCGCAGAGATGATCTTTTCTCTGTCAGAAAAATTGTGAACAGAGAAATAACCTTCTAACAGATTTAACCATTTATCTAGGGCATCCACATCTATCTCACCTTCAAATATAGGAATATCAAAATTGACCTATACCTTAAAAGGTGAGGTGCCTCCAAAGTGGTTGCTTGATGAAGATGTGCCTGATGCTATCGGGAGGCGTTGAAGGATGTGGGAAAAATTCTCCATCATTTCGTCCCTCTCTCACATGAGAACTTGCTCAAGCAACAGACTTATAGGATACTCTACTGCGTCATTTTTCTTTTCTTCCACCATGGATGGTTTCTTTGGTGTGCGAGAGCGATTGTCTTCAAGAGAGACAAGCTCGAGACCCAACTTGCTATGCTCGGACCTCGTCGGGGACATGCACTAAAAAATGATCAAGAGCAGCATGCTTTGATACCATTGATCTGGATTTTATGAGTAGAACGAAATGAATATAGATTATTAACAACTGTTTAACACAAAATAACAGAGATACAGTAAAACTGTTTTTCTATTCAATAACGAAATAAGTTGAAACTGTAAAATGTAGCAGAAAGAAGCTTGCTGGAATGGTGGCGACTTATCTTTGAGAAGAGATGTGATGGTTGCGCGCATTCGCAAGAAGATTACAATGAGGCTCTGAAGGCCGTTTTACAATAAACAAGAATGCCAAAAACCCTAGACATCCAAAAACCTAACCCTAGGAGATGAAGCACCAAAAGTCACGTGGGCCCCATTTGGGTAAGTTAGTACATCAGCTTCCCAGGGTCGTAACTTTTGCATACGATCTCTGTTTTAGGCGCATGATAGCTCGTTGGAAAGGTATCATTGAGGAGATTCATTTTAGGCACAATATCAAAGGAACTTCCATATTGAAAACATGTTTTCCCAAAAAACATCGTTTAGGGCCTCAAAACGGATCCAAAAGTGAAAATTGCTAAAAATAGTAAATTACCAAAACTGTTATGAGCCAGTTGGAAAAGGTGGGTGGCCACTGATATCCACTTGGATCATGGTCAGAATGGCCATCTTAGAAAATTGATCAACAACCAAAAACACATGGTCATTGCCATGCTTGGTGAAGGGGAGACCTGACATGTAGTCCATCGAGATGGATTCCCAGGAATCGTTGGGGGTAGGAAGAGGGGTGCACAATCCTTGTTTTTTAGTGACTGGCTTGGAAATGGAGCAGGAAGTGTACATTCTAATGTACTTACTAAAATCCTGTTGAAGCTGTTGAAACCAGGTCTTAAAGTTTTCATCTCTAAAACTAAAATTTTTCTTTTTCGAGATTCGACTTTTCATAAGGTATAATCCTCGCTATCAGTCCCAAAAGCCCAGTACCGAAATCCCAAAATGGCTTTATTTTAAAAAAAAATAATAAAAGGCAGAAAGCTCAAGCGTTTTTAAAGTCTCGACGCATGTTCTGTAAAGTACTTTTAATCACGAAAATTTAAAACCCTTAAGGAGTTAATTAACAATCTTTTAACCTTTTGGGATTCAGGTTCATTCAGAACAACACGATTTCAATACATTTTGAATCGCGAAATCTCGATCCCCATTTTCTCGAAATAAATGAAAGTTAGTTCCTGATCTTGATTAATTAAATTACTAATACCAAATTTAAGGCCTAAACTTTTCCCATCGCGATTTCGGGATTCGGGGTTTAGTGGCAACATACCTCATGTAAGCGAGATCCCTGAAACCCCGAAACGCGAAGTCCCGACTCAATACCAAAATTAAGGCCTAAACTTTTCCCATCGCGATTTCGGGATACGGGGTTTAGTGGTGACATACCTCATGTAAGCGAGATCCCCGAAACCCCGAAACATGAAGTCCCGACTCAATATCAATGTTAAAGTGAACTAACTTCATTTTAAATACTTTTAATGGTAATTAAAATTCTTAGGTATTTTCATTTTTTGGGTTCCGTCAGACGAGATTTTTCGAATTTTGATTTTAGAATCGTCGAAATACGGCCATATTAATAACAGATAGTTGGTGATTTCTGTGACACAAATGCGTATCTCAGAAATATTCTCTGCATTAAAGGTATTAAATTCTTGGCAGCTGCGTCAATACTTTCACCATTAAATGAGTTAAAGGAAAATTAAATGTCTATGTTTTGAACCTTATTCTTGCTCTTTCTATCATGAGTAAGTCGCATCTAGCCGAGCTTACACACCTCTCTTTTGTGACAGGTTTTCGTTCCAATACAAAAGTCATGGCACCAAAGAAGGGACCCAAGAAGAGTGAAGATACAACTGAGATTTCTAGCCCAGAGGGAGATGTCATATTCGACACCACGCCACATGCTATTGACTCGATTAAATCATGGAGACAAATTTATGAAAATCTGGACTGCGAGATAAAAAACTCCCCTAATGATTCCGAGAATCACCTTCGGGACATAGTAGAATCATAACTTCACAAAATTGCAACACACCCACGACTCATGGCGTACACCGACATGATCAGTTGGGCTTTGGAGAAGGTTGATGTTCCAACGAGAAGCATTTGAAATGATCAAGGGGCCATTATCGGCTCATTCAAACCTGAACATATCCAGGTTATGTACAAACTCTCACCCAATCCTAAATTCATTTACAATGCCGAATTTATAGCTGAATTTCAGAGAAAGGAATGCACTGAGGCAGACCAAACTTACCCTGATTTAATCAAAGGCTGGTGGAGATGTCCATCAAAATTTAGGGCCGATACCCACAGAATTTATGCCACAGCCTCTTTGAATGAGTACATGGTTTATGTAGCCATGATGTTGTGCAAACTCTTCGGCAAAAAGAATCCCTGTCATTTCCCCGCAACATGGGTGCCCTTTTTAGAAGAAGCATCAGAAGGATATAGTTTCAATTGGGACAAGATTTTATCTGATAACATAGCCAAAGAGGTTTCAGATTACAAAACTGCAAGAGCCCAAGGTCAACTAGTGGCCTTTTACATGCCGGCATACATCATGGACACAATTTGTTTTATGACTCCATTCCCCCTGATGAATTGGAGTTGGAACATAACCTGCCTCGAACCCATTCACGAATATCACTCTGAGCTTCCGTGAGCTTTCTCCTCATACACCCCGAGTTTCAGCCTCAAAGTTATCAATGGTTGCACACAGAGGTGCGGGGGCTGGAGGCGGTGCTGTAGGTGGTGCCACAGGAGGAGCGGTAGGCGGCCAAGTACTGCTCTCTGGAATTTTTGCTAAGGTGGCTGCTAGATATGCCCCTCTTGTCCTCCCAGTTCCCCTACATGACCTTCCTAAAAATTACATGAAAAATCTCCCAAAATTCACAAGGGAAGGCAATTTAACCGCACAAGAACACATCAATTTCTTTGACCAATTTGCTGATATCCTAGGACTTGAGCACGAAGATGTCTACTCCAGACTCTTAGTACAAACTTTCGAAGGGTAGGTCAGAACCTGGTTCCGAGGCTTAGCAGCGGATCTTTAAGTTCATACGATGAACTCGAAAGTGCTTTCATTAGACAATGGGGAGAAAGGAAAGATCACCTCTATTATCTGACTGAATTTGGGGCTCTTAGAAAGAAAAATTCTGAATCAATTCTTGAGTTCACTCAATGGTTTAATAAATTGTACAATAAAATTCCCATCAAGGTCAAACCTTCTTAGCCTGCAGCAAAAGTAACTTTCGCTGGATCTTTTCACCCTGATTTTGCCCTACTATTAAGAGAGAGGAGATCAATAGACCTCACCAAGATGCAGGACGATGCCCTAGAAATTGAATCAAACATGATGGTTTCAGGAAAGCTAAAAGCCAAAATGGAGACTGGAAACAAAGAAACCAGAAGGTATAGAGAACAAGGAGGATCTTCCGGATTAGGAAGATCTTCAGGGGACAAAATGAATGACATGGCTAGAATAATTAAAGAACTGTCTAATAAGATTTCGAAAATGGAATTAGATCAAACAAAAAATAACCATTTTCCCAGAAAGGATTTCAAAAGGAATCCCAATCCTCAAGCCCCACAAAAACTGATTAAGAATGAGGATCAAAAAATCCCAACCCCTTTCAAGAGTGAAAAATTCATTGGAGAGGAAGATTTGGATGATTTCGAGGAATTAGAGGAAGATATAAACAATCTGGGTGATGATGAGCCACAACCCTATTTATCAAGACAAGATTATGAAATTTTTTAAATAAAGAAAATAGATTGGAAAATGACCTAAACAACAATATTTATGAAGATTTGACCTACCAGGGTATTGCAGATGGTATAATGGTCGAGCTTCACCATAAGTACAATTTAAGGCCCATAAATAGGAGTCTCGCAATTGCCCAAACGAAAAAGATATTGCCAAGCGACGAGACAGTTTCGAAAAATGCTGAAAAGCAGACTGAAGAAACTAACATAAAGGACATACAGCCTATCAAGACTAAGGAAGCTAAAACACCCACAGTCAAAACAAAGAAAGCGAAAGCTCCTGCAACTGAAACAAAACCTTCACCATAAAAAAAAGTTGATAAGAAGGGAGTCGAAGCCCAAACCATAGAGAATGACAAAATTGTGGGAAATTTCAATCTGGAAAATGAAATCAATAAAATCAAGATCCCCATACCTCTTGTCAAGCTGGCAAAAAACCCAATCTACAGAAAACAAATTGCCAAGATGATTAGTTTTTCAGAAGACAAAAGCTAAGCCGACGTCATTAACTTAGAAGATGACAAGCCGAACATAGTTTTTGGTCCTCATTTCGAAGGCGCCAAAGACACTATTGCTCCCTTCTATATCACGTTAACCTTGTTCGACCAACTACTCCATAACTGTATGCTCGATTCTGGAGCATCCCACAATGTAATGCCTAAAGCCATTATGGATAAATTGGGTCTCGAAATCACTAGGCCTTATGGAGATTTATATTCATTCGATTCAAGAAAATTTAAATGTATAGGCATTATTAAAGACTTGGTGGTAAATCTGGCACAAATACCTGCAAAAAGCATTCTCATGGACATAGTGGTCGCCGATATTCCTTTGAAATATGGTATGTTGTTATCCAGATCCTAGGGCGCCAAGCTTGGGGGATCTCTCCAGCTTGACATGACATATGCTATGAGTCCAATTTTTGGAGGACAATTCACGTCCCTCTACAAAGAAACCAAGTTGGCATTCACAGTAAGCGATCCGCGCAACCCAAACAACCACCCTGTATATATTGCAGATCAAGATTTAGGCAATTGTATCTTATCCATTGACAATGATATTGTTTTAGGTATAGATGAAAGTTGTATAGAAGAAAAAACAGAAAAAAAATAAATTAAAAAAGTGTATATAGCACTGGTGTGTGGAAGATGTTTTTTGACGGCGCTTCATCCTACTTTGGAGCTGGAGCTGAGGCACTTCTTATGGCCCCTGATAATCAATTTGTAATTCCCTTTTCCTATAGACTACAGTGGAATGTGGACCACACTAATAATATATGTGAGTATGAAGCCTTAGTATTAGGGTTAGAAGCTACTAGGAGAATGAAAATAAAAAACCTTGAAATCTTTGGTGACGCCGAGCTAATCGTAAAATAGGTAAACCGACAGTACCAGGCCAAACATCCTAGGTTGAGGTCTTACAGGAATTGCATCTAGGATCTGATCAGAAATTTCTTCTCCTTTGTCAAAGTCCACTACATTCCACGAACTGAAAACCAACAGGCTGATGCATTAGCCAAAGCAGCCTCAACATTCACACCTCCCACCACTTTCAAACTAAAGTACCATATACAAATGAGACACCGACCTTCCATACCTAATAACATTCAGCACTGGCAAGTTTTTGAGGACAATGAGAAACTACACAAATTTTTAGAATCAATAGATGAGTTTGCTGAAACACACGCCGACCAAGAAAACCAAAATGATCCTGTTTGGATCATGCAGGAAAGGGAAGACGCCCAAGAGTTCCACGATAAAATCGCCAATCATCGAATGCTTGTTCTAAAAAATAACCAGATCCCCAAGGGCCTGATTCCCTTGGAAAGGTTATTTAATGAAGATGATATCCCTGTAAGATCCACTTTACAGCCTCAACTTGAAGAGGTTGAGGACTGTGACATAGGTACCAAAGAAAAACCTCAGTTGGTGAAACTATCCAAATACCTGTCCCCAGAAACCAAAAGTAAATACGCTGAGTTGATTAGAAAATATAAAGATGTTTTCGCTTGGTCTTACGATGAATTGAGAACTTATGATACTTCTATAATCGAACATAAAATTCCTTTGAAACCTGGTGTCAAGCCTTTTAAATAGAAGCTTAGATAGATAAACCCTATCCTGCTACCAGTAATAGAAAAATAATTCAAAAAACTCTTGGACGCCAAAATCATTGTCCCACTAAGATATTCCAAGTGGGTGGCTAATTTAGTCCCAGTAAGAAAGAAAAATGGTGAAATCAGATTGTGTGTTGATTTTAGAAACCTGAACCGATCATCACTCAAAGACAATTATCCATTGCCTAAGATGGACCACATTTTAGAGAGAGTAGTTGGAGCTAACAAAATGTCAATGATTGATGGTTTTTCAGGTTACAATCAGATCGCAGTACACCAAGATGATAAGGAAAAAATGACTTTCACTACCCCTTAGGGTACCTTCATGTACGATAAAATGCCTTTCAGCTTGATGAATGCAGGGGCAACCTTTCAGTGAGCCATGGACATCACCTTCATGGGTGAGAGAGATAAATTCATTGTTATCTATCTCGATGATCTGATTATTTTTTCAAAATCTGATGTAGAACATCTAGTACACCCGAAGCAAACTTTCGAGAAATGTCGTAAATTTGGTTTGTCCCTCAATCCCAAAAAATCTCATTTCGCTATGCAAGAAGGTAAGTTATTAGGTCATGTAGTGTCTAAAGATGGAATCAAAATCGATCCCAAAATAATTGAAGCAATAGATACTATAAAAATCCCTAGAAATGTAAAAGAAATCCAATCCTTCTTAGGAAAAATAAATTTCTTGAGAAGATTTATCCCTAACTTCGTCGAAATTGTGAAGCTGATCACATATATGTTGAAAAAGAATAGTGAGATGAAGTGGACAAGTGAAGCCAAAGCATATTTTCAACGAATCAAAAAAGTTATCATCAAAACGCCAGTCTTGGCAAGTCCTGATTACACAAAAAAAATTCTGATTTTTTCCTTCGCTTCTGAACACACTATCGCAGCTGTATTGTTACAGAAAAACGAAGAAGGCTTTGAACAATCCATTGTTTTTTTTAGTAAAAGTATGAGAGATGTTGAGTTGAAATATAATGTACTAGAAAAACAAGCTTATGCAATGGTACAGGCTCTCAAGGCCTTCAGAACATATGTATTACATTCGAAGATCATAGCCTATGTTCCTACAAGCTCTGTCAAAGACATACTAGTTCAACCAGATAGTGATGGGAGAAGAGGCAAATGGCTAGCTAAGATTCAGGAGTTCAATCTTGAAGTCAAACCAACAAAACTCATTAAAGGCCAAGGTCTGGCTAAATTGTTAGCCGAATCTAACTTGTAGGCACTCAGAATAAATCAGCTATAAGAAGACGAGGGTTTCCTAGAGATAAATGAACTCGATTTCACTACACCTACGGTTGAGATAGAAGACATGTTTTCTTCTTCAGTTTGTTATCACGATATTGTTTCTTATCTATCAACTCTTTAATGTCCCAGTGAACTAACCCCATCTAAAGCCAGGATACTGAAGCTACATGCTATAAAATATTGTATTATAGACAGAAAATTATATTGGAAGGATCCCCTGGCTTTCTTGCTGAGCTGCTTAGTCGGGACCGAAACTGAAAAGGTTATAGATGAGTTCCATGAGGGAGTGTGTGGAGGACACCATGCTTGGCGAGCCACAACTTATAAAATCTTAAGATCTTGATATTACTAGCCCAAACTTTTCACAGACGTAAATACCAAAGTCCGAACTTGTATTCCCTGTCAGTTATTTACAGGTAAATAGAAAGTCCCAGCTTTGCCTCTAATTCCAGTTAAAACCGAAGCCCCTTTTTAGCAATGGGGTCTTGATTTCATCGGAGAGATTCACCCACATTCCAGTGCTCAGCACAGGTGGATTCTAGCTGCAACGAACTATTTTACTAAGTGGGTAGAAGCTATTCCCACGAGAAACACAACTGACGCAGTTGTAATCAATTTTCTAGAAGAAAACATTTTATCCAGATTCGGTTGTCCTCGAAAAATAATCACCGACAATGCACAAGCGTTCGAATCGATGGATATGATAATCTTTTGCCAAAAATTTAACATCATATTAGGACACTCCACAACTTATTATCCACAAAGCAATGGGCTGAGTCATCTAACAAAAGTCTCACAACTGTGATAAAAAAAAAATTGACTGAGAACAAGAAGACATGGCATATCCATTTGAAATACGCTCTATGGGCCAACATGATAAGTACCAAAAGGTCAATTGGAATGCCCCCTTTCCAAATGGTATATGCCACTGATGTTATCTTACCAATCAATCTTGCTCTGCCAGTAATGAAAATTTGGCAATATTCGAACAAAGAACCTAACGACATTACCAGGAGAGCAAACCAGCTCGTTGAAGTTCAGCAAAACAGAGCAGAAGTAAACAAAAAGTTGCAAAGATATTAGGATAAGATGAAGGCTTTATTCGATCAAAAGGCCAAGGATAGATATTTCGTCCCTGGAGATCTGGTACTAAAATGGGAAGCCAGAAGAGAAGACGCTGGAAAACACGATAAGTTCGATTTGATCTAGTCTGGCCCTTATAGAGTCTCGGCGTCAAAAGGAGAAAATACTTTTTCATTAGAAAATCTCAATGGAGATATTTTGAGCGCCCCTGTAAATGGGCGATACCTTAAACATTACATGTAGTAATATGTTTTCGAACTTTCATTGTATATACCGGTTTGTTTTCATGTTTTCTTTATAGCTACATTGCTTTCGGTAAGTTTGATTGAAAATTCCAATAAATAAATAAAAGTTTTTTCAGAAAATGCAAATACAAAACAATTCAAATCTAGTTGTTCACAAAATTAGTATGAGTGTCTGACAGTTATCAGGTCATTTTATTCATAGGAAAAGCGTCAAGGACTCAAGAGACCAACTATACTACAAGGGTAATCTACATGGATAATCATGATAAATACTTGCCAAAAAGGTAATAAGTAAACAATCTTCTGGCTGTAAATACGACGAGCTAGTAAGGTATGAACTCTGACCTGGGAACCTAAGTTAAAAATGTCCTAAGAGGTACAGGTTAACAAGACGCAAAATTTCACGATAGTATATATATATATATATAATACTCGTCAGCGTTCCTAAGTTTCCGAGGTTCTCTCACCTTTCCCCTTCGATCACTATCAAGCTTGCTCTTCACCCAACCTTGATTTTCTCCATTTAAGTCTCATCTTAATTTCGAAAATGTTCAGACTAACTTTCAAAGCGAGGATAGGTAAAATTCTATGTTTCTCCTAAGCTTTGGCTAAATCAGAAGTATGTCTGGGCTAATCCTAACCTTTTTAGTCGTTCTAGCAGAAATAAAATGATCATTTCGCTCAAGGGAAGTCCCTAAAAAAAATAAAAAATTAATAATAAATAAATGTTAATAAGTTTTCCCTGAGATTCTCCATAAAGTTAAAGTGTCTGAGGGCCAAAAGAAGATTAACCTAGAGCTATTTAAATAAGTTGACAGACCTTTGCTGTAAAAAAAATAAAAATTAGCAGTATATTTTCCCTGAGTATGTTACATACTTATTGATTTCCCCCACTTCATAAGAAAAATGTATATAAAGAGATGGTGAAAGGAAATTCGTTATTGATTGCCCCCTTCTAATATAAAGAGATGATGAAAGGAAATTCATTATATGATTGCCCTCATCTCAACATTTAAATGCTAAAAATAATGAAGTGGTGAAAGGAAATTCAATGTGGAAAATCTAATAACTTCACCGAGGTACTGAACAGGCCCGCTGGTAGTGAAGCAATGTCTCCATACCAGACAAGGTTGTTATACACGAATTGCAATATGCTTTGGTAATTTTCTTCTTTTAGTCAGATTACACTCTAAGATTATGGGATTACAGATTACACTCTAAGAGTCTCTTGATGCGAATACGATAAAATAAAAACTGGTGGAACAACTAATCTTGTTTCGATTATCTTGCACAAATCTGAGGTCAGTTTTGGAAAGGGAAATCTATGTGAGCCTATCTCGAGATTGTCGAACGTTTTAATCTTGAAAGTTTTCCAAAGTTAAGGTTGAGATCTTTATCCTCATGGTAGGGTTTTTCATAACTATATCTCACAGACTGGAATAACTGACCCCATTTACCCAATAAAAGGCATTAAGTCTGTCCGTTCTCCTCGTCCCACAAGGAGACAAGGTCCCCTTTTGGAGCCTATGTTGAAACCAGGTCTTAAAGTTTTCATCTCTAAAACTAAAATTATTCTTTTTCAGGATTCGACTTTTCATAAGGATTATTCGCTATCAGTCCCAAAAGCCCGATACCGAAATCCCAAAATGGCTTTATTTAAAAAAATAAAATAAAAGGCAGAAAGCTCAAGCATTTTTAAAGTCTCGACGCACGTTCTGTAAAGTACTTTTAACCACAAAAATTTAAAACCCTTAAGGAGTTAATTATCAATCTTTTAATCTTTCAGGATTCAGGTTCATTCAGAACAACACGATTTTAATACATTTTGAATCGCGAAATTCTGATCCCTGTTTTCCCGAAATAAATGAAAGTTAGTTCCTAATCTTGATTAATTAAATTACTAATACCAAAGTTAAGGCCTAAACTTTTCCCATCGCAATTTTGGGATTTAGGGTTTAGTGGGGACATACCTCATGTAAGCGAGATCCCCGAAACCTCGAAACTCGAAGTCCTGACTCAATACCAAAATTAAGGCCTAAAATTTTCCCATCGCAATTTCAAGATTCGAGGTTTAGTGGCGACATACCTCATGTAAGCGAGATCCCTGAAACCCCGAAACGCGAAGTTCCGACTCAATATTATTGTTAAAGTGAACTAACTTCATTTTAAATACTTTTAATGGTAATTAAACTTCTTAGGTATTTTCATTTTTTGGGTTCTGTCAAATGAGATTTTTTGAATTTTTATTTTAGAATCGCAGAAATATGACCATATTAATAACGGATAACTGGTGATTTCTGTGACACAAATGCGTATCTCAGAAATATTCTCTACATTAAAGGTATTAAATTCTTGGCAGCTGCATCGGTACTTTCACCATTAAATGAGTTAAAGGAAAATTAAAGGTCTGTGTTTTGAACCTTATTCTTGCTCTTTCTATCAGGAGTAAGTCACATCTATCCGAGCTTACACACCTCTCTTCTGTGACAGGTTTTCGTTCCAATAAAAAAGTCATGGCACCAAAGAAGGGACCCAAGAAGAGTGAAGATACAACTGAGATTTCCAGCCCGGAGGGAGATGTCATATCCGACACCACGCCACATGCTATTGACTCAATTAAATCATGGAGACAAATTTATGAAAATCTGGACTGTGAGATAAAAGATTCCCCTAATGATCCCAAGAATCACCTTCGGGACATAGCAGAATCAGAACTTCACAAAATTGCAACACGCCCATGGCTCATGGCGTACAACGACATGATCAGTTGGGCTTTCGAGAAGGTTGATATTCCAACGAGAAGAATTTTAAATGATCAAGGGGCCATTATTGGCTCATTCAGACCTGAACATATCTAGGTTATGTACAAACTCTCACCCAATCCTAAATTCATTTACAATGCCGAATTTATAGCTGAATTTCAGATAAAGGAATTCACTGAGACAGACCAAACTTACCCTGATTTAATCAAAGGCTGGTGGAGATGTCCATCAAAATTTAGTGCCGATACCCACAGAATTTATGCCATAGCCTCTATGAATGAGTACATGGTTTATGTAGCCATGATGTAATGCATTCTCTTCGACAAAAAGAATCCCTGTCATTTCCCCGTAGAATGGGTGCCCTTTTTAGAAGAAGCATCAAAAGGATATAGTTTCAACTGGGAAAATATTTTATCCGATAACATAGCCAAACAGGTTTCAGATTACAAAACTGCAAGAGCTCAAGGTCAACCAGTGGCCTTTTACATGTTGGCATACATCATGGATGCAATTTATTTTATGACTCCATTCCCCCTAATGAATTGGAGTTGGAACATAACCTGCCTCGAACCCATTCACAAATATCACTCTGAGCTGTGGGAAGAAAACGCAAAAAATTCATTTTACGAAATTTGTCATTTCGTGGTAATACCAATGCATTGAATGTTTTTCGTCTGTGACCCTCCTTGCATTTCTGAAGAAGTTTCAAAAAACCTCAAACCAATAGCAGACTGGTTCATTGAAGAAAGCTTCTCCTACATCAGGTTTTATGGGTGCTCAATCCCCCCTCACGCGCTTCCAAAATTCCTCCCAGATAGACTGGTGTGTAGGGAAGTAGCACATCAAATAGTGAAAGGCGGTATCGGAATAGAGCTAAAGGCAGCTCAAAAGAAGTCTTGGCCAATCTTCCATGTGCACATCGGGAAATTTTCATTACAAAACTTGGGACATTCCAGGGTGGAAGCAGAAGCACTCGAAGAAGTTAAATTGTTAAATATTGAGTACAAAAGGCATGACCCTTATCAACTAGTGAGAAAACACTTGATGCACTGCAATATGAAAGCATATGAACATGAGGAGTCCCCTTGGGATGACATGTTCAAAGGGACCAAGACTTATAAAGAAGTGTTAGAACGAGTACATACACTGTCGTCCAACTTGCAAGCTATCTTTTAGACCTTTTAGAAGCATAGACAGAGTGGTCTGCTCCAAGTACTACAAGGAGAAGAAATCACCCTCCCCCAGGAGCAAGAAAGTGTTCCCCTAGGGTTCGAATAGGAAGCACAGAAGAAGGGAAATCCCAAAAAAGTCCCACAGGATACGGAAAGGCCTCCACAAAACAAAGAGACTGAAGCAGAGAAAAGGTCAGGGAGACCTCCCAAGTCTGGTAAGCTTACTCCACCTTCATCACTTGGTGATGATGTCAATACGCCTAAGGCGGTAGGAGGGAAAGGATCTATAGAGCTAGGAAGTCCCATAGCTTCCTTAACCCCCTTACAGTCCACTTTTGGACTCCCACAGACAGGAGATCTATTTGTTGATGACCTCACCTCTATTCCCATAGATGAGATTCCTCCTTCTGGTTATTTTTTCAGCAGAAAAAGGAAGGTCGTCCTGAAAAAGGAGATGCATAAGAAGGAGGGGAATATGGTAAAAAAACATAAAGTCTTGATAGACAGACATAATTTGGAGGAAGAGGATTTCACTATAGAGATAGCAGGTTCCATGGGAGCCATGGCAACAACAAACTTTTTTACCGTGGGAAACATGAGAACGAGGATAAAGAAGAGTGATAACATCATAGCACAATTACAAGATCAGTTAAAGAATGTTGAGGAGAACATTAGAGAAGAGGTGAGTAAAAGCTTGGAGCAGACAAGGGCTGCCAAAAGGTTAGAAGTTCAATTACTGAAAACAAGCTTGGACGAAATGAACCAGAAGATACAAGCAAGTCAGCTACAGGTTACTCAGCAAAAGGAGCATGCAGAACAATTACAGGCTAGGTTAAATTTGATGGAAAGTTAGATTATAGATCTAAAAGCTTTCCAGGCCCAGTCACTGGAAGTGCATTCAAAAATAGAAGTTGAACAACAGAAATTGATTTCCAAGATAGAGATTATTCAGAATTACTTTCAAGAAGCAGATAATGCCTTTGATAATATTATCCTGAGGGAAAAAGAAGCCAAAGCAGTGAGGATTACTCTCCAAAAGACAATCATATATTTGTCAGGTGAAGAGATATCCAAAACTACGAAAGTATCAGTCACAGAACAAATCAGAGGCGACATCATGCTCAAGCTATGGGAAACCAACATAACTGAAAGCAAAAGAATAGTCAAAGAAATCATATATGATTGTGAAGAAGTTTTTGATCTTTTAGACAAAGGGTCGTTGAACATTGGAAAAGGCAATTGTCCATGACTTCTGGGATAGATTAATATTGTAAGACATCAATTAAATTTTAGAGAAAATTTGAGTGAAATTCAAATGGAAATTTCACAGCTAAGAAAAATGGATGTCACCCTAATAGACAGGTTGTTAGTTGAGCCCAACTTAAAAATGCAGTCAATAAATTTTTTAGATAAAGGAGTTGAAGACCATCTTTCCAAGATACAGAGAAAGGTCAAAGCAAAAGACCTTCTAGAACCCCCCAGAAATTTTACACAGTTCCTGGAGAGATGCATTAAATGTATTGAATCAAAAGAAGGAGAGTCATCAACAAAGTAAAAGTATCATTTGGAAGATCTTTACTTCCAAGAAAATGGAAAAATGGAGAAGATCATGCAAACGGTTTCGGATGTATTTTTTTTAACAAATAGTTAGTCACTAAGAATTAGGAAATCATCAACCGTCTTAATATTGGTAGTTTTGTATAAATGTAACTTTTCAAGACTAAGAGAGGGATTTTTCTGGATGGGATTGTAAAGAGAAAATTTCATTTTGCCCGAATTAATACAATATAGATTGAAGATTCCAGATCTGGTCAAGCCTGAGTTATGTGTTTCTCTATCATTCTCTCTTTTATTTCATACCTTCGTTTGAACATTTTCATGTGGCGACTTCTATTGTGGTGATTGAACAGTCAGATTATCTAATCGTTTGCAATTTTTCCTCTGTATCAGCTATCATCGGATATAAGACCTATGAACGTTTTAAAACCCTGAAATTGTATACTTCTTCAAAGTTACCATCCCTCTTTCTTGTATTAACATAAAATGAGATTCCTCTTTAATTGATGCCTCATTTTTGTCATACGACTATATATTTCTTTTTCTTTCTTCATTCCATGCATCTTATTCATTAAATTTGACTCAGATACTAGAAGCGACCTTTATTTCTGTTATACTATTGATTCATAATTTGGAAGTTTTATTTTTATTTATTCAAACCAGAAATTTGCGATCCTTGAAAATATTTTTGATTTACAAAAAAGAAACCCTCAACTTTCATGACTGTTCCAGTTACCAGACAACCTAATATAGAACCTGGTCTATCAAATCAGACAAGCATTGCGTTGAACCTATTTAATACCATCTTACAAACAACAAATACACGGGTAGAGCTTGAGCGCTCTTGGGTTCTAATTGAAAGGGACATTAGCATCCATGAACAATGGGAAGCTAGACAGAGACAGTTTAAGGAACCAAATTTGATCTCGCTTTCCATTGAACTAACATTTTTTACCTATTAACTATCCCCACCTTTTTGGATGCCTTGACGGTATACTTTAAATCCTTAAAGTATAAACTCGGGAACAACAAAAGCTTCAACCAATAGAAATACTTATGTAGTATTTCCACTATCTTCTCCATGCCAAAGTGTCTTGCCACCCGATGTAGTGGGATTCCCAAATCAACATCACACACTCACTTGAAGGAACACAAAGATGACCTAGATGGAATAGAAGTCCATCCTAAATATGGAACTTGACAACAGTTGTGCTTGTTCCCAACATCTAGTAGGTCATAGCAAAGTTGGGATTGCTGCCATAGAGTTGGGACCACATGTAGGTCTCATTCCCGCAAGAGTCGAGCACTGTGGTTAGTGATGTGACTGGAGGTTGATCGAGGCATTAAGAGACACAATTAGTGCTCCCTTTCTTATACTTAATGTTGCGGTGAAACTATTGCAAGTACATGGAACACTTTTGATGGCAGTCATTCTGCAATTTTTCTTGTGTCTTCATCAACTACAAAGGCTTGTGATCTTTATGAATGACTGTCTCCTTCCATTGAATGTAATGCTTCCATTGGAAACAAGATTTTACTATGGAAGACATTTCTTTGTCATAGGTGGAGAACTTACAGATGACATCTAAGAGTGTCTTATTATGATAGGCCACTGGATGACCATGCTGAGTGAGAACGACACCAACAACATAACTGGAAGCATTTGTCTCAATCTCAAATGGTTGTTGCAGATCGGGTAAGGCGAGCATCAAGGCTGAGCATATGTGATGTTTCAGATCATCAAAGGCTTTCTGTTGTGATCTTCCCCATAAATTTGGCTTTGCAACCACCCTTGGTCACTTGGATGAGATCCCATGAGATATGGAAGAACTCCAATACGAATCCATGATAGAAGTTGGCAAGTCCTAAGAAGCTTCAAATCTCGATTAGTGTTTTCGGGGCTGGTGAGTCGTGAATGACTTGGATATTGGTCGGATCAACATGCACACCATGCTTATCTACAATGTATCCAAGGTATTGGACCTTGCTCGTGCCAAAGGATCATTTCTCTAAGTTAACAAATAGCTTGTGTTGCCGCAGAGTGTGGAGGACATGATGAATGTGTTGTATGTGTTCTTCCCAACTCTTGTTGAATATGAGGATGTCATATAGATATACAACCATAAAGGAATTAGTGAAGGGACACAAGATGTCTTCCATCAACCTCATGAAATTTGTTGGGGCATTCATCAAGCCAAAGGGCATGACAAACCACTCAAAAATACCTTATTTAGACTTGAAAGTAGTCTTCCATCCATCAGACTATTCTATGGGGACCCGGTGGTAGCCAGACTTCAGATCAATCTTACTAAATTACTTAACCCCCTTGAGTTGGTTGAAAAGGTCGTAAACTCAGGGAAGTGGGTACCAGTTCCTGTCTGTGATTTTGTTCATAGCTTTATAATCAATATAGAGTTTCCAAGTCCCATATTTCTTCTATAGAGCATGATTGGGCTACCACACGATGAGGATCTTGGTTGAATGTACCCTTTTTGGAGTAGCTATTAAAAGTGGGACTTGATTTCCTCATTCTCCAGGAGAGAGGGCCGATACACTGGCCCATTACGTAGAGGAATTCCATGGGTCAA
Organism: Picea engelmannii; assembly: GCA_009831015.1. NCBI lineage: Eukaryota > Viridiplantae > Streptophyta > Pinopsida > Pinales > Pinaceae > Picea > Picea engelmannii. Next base: position 254,296 of record ML811352.1, on the reverse strand, counting down.
CTCAATTGAATACTTGACCCAACATTGCAGAGGCACCTTTGTAGGCCAGGTGAAGATGTCCTAGTATTCTTCCACAACTTTGTCCACTTGATTCTGCTACGCAGAGGAGCGTTGTGTAGAGGCCATGGATGTGGCCACAACCTTATTCTCACTATGAGAGAAAATCATGAAGAGGATAAATTTTCTAGTATGGGAAATGACCTTCCTGCACTGCTTAGCCGAGACCAAAGAAATTGTGGTAAGTGGAGCTACCTCTGGTATCCTGTACATTTGTCTGCCCACAGTAACAATGACACTACGAGGTCTAGACTCATATAAAACATGACGTTTCCACATATATGGTTGGCATAAAATAACATCACAAACTTCAAGTGGGGCAACATCACACAATACCTCATCCTTGAAGGGATTGATTCCATAGGGCATGCGACACTATCGGCTAATGCGAAGAACTCGTCCTTGGTTGAGCCACCCGATGTTGTGTGGTTACGGATGTGGTGTTGTCGGCAACTCCAAATGCTTGACAAACTCTACTAAGATGAGGTTATTTTGGCTTTCAGTAACAACAATGAAATGTAGCAAAGCACCCTTCACCCACATTTGCGGGTGAAAAAGGCACTCACCTTCCTCTGGCTCTTCTGGTTCGTTTAGGTGGATCTTGATGGTAGCGATTGTGGCACTGGGTTCTGCATCGATGATCCACTTTTCCTTGTCTGGCTCTGAATCAAAGTCAGATCGCGGATCTAACTCTAAGGCTTTCAGCTCGACCACCAATGACTTCTTTGAGCAAAAATCATCGATGTTGTGCCAAGGGATTTTATGGAACTCACACCACTTCCTAGTGTCTTTCTTCGTCTTCCCATTACCCTTATTTGTTTGCGGCTTAGACTGGTTATCTTGAGGTTGTCCATCATCGCTTTTCCCTTTGTTATATGCATTGGGGATGCCTTTGCCTAACTTCTGATGTGATGCATTCACATATCCAAACTCCCGCTTATTCCTTTGCTTAAATTTTTGCTCGATCTTGACAACATATCGATAAGCAGCTCCCAATGAGGAGATGTCCAAAAAATCCATTTCTATTTAGATGTACCTGTAGACCCACACGATATTTTAGAACTAGGTCCCCCTCAGAGTTTCTAATACCCAACTTGGTGCGCAAGGTAAGGAAGATATTTGTGAACTCTGGCATTGTTTGGTCCCTCTCCTGGCATATTGTGGTCCATCTCGTGTATTGATCGTCATAGTTACAATAGGATAATATTTTTCCTTGAAGACATCCATAAAAGAGTCCCAAGTGGGCTTGACCCCAAATATTCCAGACTCCTCTGTGGAGTTTTCTCACAATAAGCCTCCCACCAATGTTTGACATGGGGGACAACCTTAAGGAGTGCAAAGGTGATGTTTCCCCTATAGGAAAAATTGTGGATAGAGAAATAAACTTTCAATAGATTTAACCACTTTTCCAAAGCATCCACATCTATCTAACCTTCAAATACAGGAATATCAAAATTAACTTGTACGTTGAAGGGGGTGGAACTTCTAAAGGGTTGCTTGAAGAAGATGCATATGTTGTTGTCGGTAGTCATCAAAGGATTTGGGAAAAATGATCCATCATCTCATTCCTCTGTTGTGCGAGGACTTCCACAAGCAATAGCTTAATATGTCTCCTTCTCCCTCGTCTCTCTTTTTGTCCACCATGAGTGAACGTTAGGATCGATGAGGACAATCGTCCAAAGGCTCAACCGGTTCAAGTCCCAATGCCTTGTACCCTAACCTCATTGGGGACATGCACAAAGAAACAAATAAAGAGAAGACCGCTCTGATAGCACCGATCCAGATTTATGAGGGGACGAAATGAAACACAAAAATAGGACAAAAACACAAAGATACAATAATACTCAATTTCTATTAAGAATGAAATATGCAGAGACTGTAAAAGAAAATACAGAGTGAGATGAACTCGTTATAATGGCGATAGATTATCTTTGAGAAGAGATGTGATGGTTATGCTCATCCATAAGAAGATCATTATAATGAGGCTCCAAAGGCCTTTCCAACATAAAGCATAAATGGTAAAACCCTAAACATCCAAAACCCTAACCTCGAAAGATGAAACACCAAAAGGTTTGTGGGCCCCGATGGGGATAGTTGATATGTCAACTTCCTGAGGGCGTAAATTTCACATATGATCTCCATTTGGGGCATTTGGTACCTTGTCGAAAAGGTTTAATCGAGGAGTACACATTCCCAATGGCCCTATACAGGCCTACAACATCTATTGGACGTTGCCACGTCAAAAAAACGTTGTTGAGGGACTCAAAATGGTCTCGAAAGTTTGGGACCAGAAAAACTGTAGAAAAACTACCAAGATGGAAACTGTATTTTGAGACAGTGGAATAGGTGGCGGCCACCGATGTCCACCTGGATCAAAGTGGATACTGGTGGCCATCTAGTTGTTCCATTGATTCACAATGGCTCCACATCTTGGTGGTTTTACTATATTATTTTGGGTTTCAAACTTTTGGTACATTTTTTGGGCATTTCCCTTTTGTCTTTTGTAGTTGATGTAGGCCATGCAATCTTTGATTGTTTGGCCTACCAAAATCATATAGCATGGATTAAACTTTGTAACTATGTAAGAAATTCCGTAAATGAAGTTTGTATGCAAACTTTGCACCCCCAAGAAGTTGACATATCAACTAGCTTGCTTGGGCCCTACATTCCTTTTGCCACATCATTTTCCAGGGCTGGGGTTTTGAATATTTTTCCCTAAACGAAGTTTGTATGCAAAAGTTACACCCCCAAGAAGTTGACGTATCAAATAGCTTGCTTAGGCCTTACATTTCTTTTGCCACATCATTTCCTAGGGTCAAGGTTTTGGATATTTAGGGTTTTTCATCCTAGGGCATCATACTTTATGTTAAAAGACAATTACAACCTTTTTGAATGTCTTATGTCAAATGAGCACTGCCAACACATCTCTCTTTAGAGATAAGCTACCACCATTCTAGCCAGTTTGTATTGCTTTGTATTTTATAGTGTTTTCTTTTTTCATTCTTTAATAGAATTTTGGTTTCATTGTATTACTATGCTCTCTACAATATCATTGCGTGTATTTCCATTTATATTTCTACCTTCATTTTTTTTTCTATATGACTTAGATAAAAAGCCACCTTAAAAGATAAATTTTATATGTGGGTAGTTCTTTGAAACAAAGAATTCACTTGGGATACGCTCGAAAAACGTAATGGAAATGGTCTAGGGATATGTACCTTATTTAAACAAGAAAGTGAATCCATGAATCATTTATTACATGCTTGTCCTTATGCTTTTTCAATGTGGAAAAAGATGGAATTAATGACACGATGTAGGGGGGTTGGCATGGCCACATAGTGGAAGAGGCAATAAAAAAATGGTTTCAAAGTAGATAGTTAAAAACTTTAGAGATCTTCCATTGGTGGTTATGCAAGGAATTTGGCTAGCTCATAATTCAAATATTTTTCAAGATGTATACATCGAATCCTTTCAATGTGCACCCAAAATCCGAGCAGTCTTTGGAAATTTTAAAATCTTCCAAAAAATACAGTAAATCATCTTCAAATCGACAAATATTTTTGCTAAGGTTATTTTGATGGACATAGTAAAGAAAAAGGATAAGTATGTGGTGTTGGTGTCTCCTTTTATATGACCAATTGTCATTACTTTGTATTCAAAGTAGGTCTTGGTAGGGGCTCTAACAATTATTCAAAGTTGAAGTTAGCCGGGGACCAAGGGGCCTCTCTGTTGTAGGTTTATGGTGACTTGAAGGTGATTATAAATTGGATGAAGGGAAATTACAGGCTTGGGAATTTGCAAGTGCATGCTATTATGGAAAATGTTAAAAGAATGGCATCTGTATTTACTTGCATACCTTTTCATCATATATTTCAAGAGCTAAATTCTCACTTGTATGTCCTTTCAAAGGTTGGCTTGTTGATGGGAATGAATATTGTTCATATTATAGAGTTTCAAGTAGAAAATATACAGGTTGTAACTCAACAATTTGTCGATGTTTAGATACTCTCTTAAAGAAGTGTTGTAAGAAGCATAATAGTCAGGTTTATATTGTTGTTTATAAACAAACAAAGAAAACTCAATCCTTTCTTGTTGTTTTTAGGTCTCTATTGATATGTAGTTGATGACGAGAGCAGGTGAATGCTATAGGGTATCTCCTTTTTGTAATGTTTTGGATATGAACACTATTGGTTTTTAAAGTTTGGCTTTCTCATAAAAGTAAGATGTGGATTAGTAGGAGTTTAGCTTGATTGGAAATTGATCATTGTTTAAGGGCATTATGAGCTCTCATGACTTGTAGTTGTTGATGAGAATTACAGGTAGAATCATATAGATGCCTTGACATTATTGTAATGATGTGTACTAAAAGACTTGTGTTTGTGATGTACTAGTTTTTTCATAAAATATGATGAGAATTTGTGGGGAATAGGTTAGACCTCATTGTTTATGGTTTCATGAAGGTAGCTCCAATGTCTATGATTATATTGATGTAATTAGAATGCTATACAAAAATATTTAGAATACAATTGTTTTATTATACTAATAAAATGATA
>ML811352.1:223504-249586 GCA_009831015.1 Picea engelmannii | reverse complement strand
CAACAAACCAATGTCCTTCACAAGACTTCTGCATGAACCTGGAAAGAATCACCACAACAAATGAAATGTCTAGTCTAGTGGTAGTAAGATAGATAAGACTTCCCACAAGCTATCTATACTTGGTTGCATCCTCAAATTCATTCCCTTCTGTTGATGCGATTTTCAAATTATGTTCCATTGGAGTAGAAACAAGATTGCACTCAACCATGCCAAACTTGTTCAATAGTTATCCAATGTACTTCTTCTGGGAGATGAATATGTACTTTGGATTTTGTATCACTTTAATGCCCAAATAGTAGTGAAGATGTCCCAAATCTATCATCTTGAAGTCTTTCTTCAACTCTTTCTTTATGGATGCAATGTAGTTCTCATTGTTCCATGTCATGAACATATCATCTACATGTACTACAAGATATACAACAAATTTTCCACTATCTTGACAAACAAAGTTGCATCGTCAAGATTGAAATGCATGAAATTTAATTTCAGAAGATGCTCAATTAACTTTTCATTCCATGCTTGCGGTGCTTGTTTCAAGCCATACAAGGATTTGATGAGCTTGCATACCTTGTGTTCTTGTCCCTTCACAACAAAGTCTTCTGGATGAGACATGAACACATTCTCTTTCAAGTCTCCAGTCAAGAAAGCAGTCTTCACATCCATTTGACGAATTTTCCATCCATTTTGTGTTGCCATGGAAAATAGAGTGTAGATGGTAGCCCATTTTGTTGTGGGGGCAAAAGTCTCCTCATAATCAACACCTTCTTTCTGTGCAAATCCTTTTGCCATGAGCCTTGATTTGTGCTTTTCAAGTGAGATATTTGATCTATTCTTGTTCTCGAATACCCACTTGCAGCCAATCTATTTCGTTCCAAATGGAGGCTCCACCAACATCCATGTCCCATTCTTGATGAGATAATCATATTCCTTCTGCACAGATTATTTCCATTCATCATGAGAAGTGGCTTCTTTAAAGGAAGTAAGTTCATGGTTAGTAGATAAATTCAACTCACAATCATATGAAACATCCATATCTTCTACATCACTTGAGTTTGAATTATCTACATTACCTTCATCTTGTTTTGAGGACAATCTGGTTCCCGTCTTTCCGACCTCATCAGGATAAACACTTTCAAGTGTTTTTGTGAGAAATTTTGGTGGATCTTTCTAAGATGTTATAGGTTGCTTGACTGATTGCGATGGTGTTGAGTTCTCATCAAGCCTCAACTTTTCAATCCTCTCAATCACATCATCCAACTGAACTTCAGTTTTTGATGAAGTGGCAGGAACTTCTTCATGTGGGGGAGATGGTGCTACAAAAGAAGATTCCAGAGATTGACTGAAGATAGGGATACCCCCTTCAATATGTGTAATTTCATCATCAAATTCATGATATGTATTTACACGAGTGAATTTTTCCAGATGATCAAGTTGCCTCTCAACAATTTCATCTTTCTTGGTGGATTCAAGAAATATCACATCTTTGGAAAGGATGAACTTCTTGTTTGTCTCATCCTAAAGATGATACCCCTTGGTGGTATTTGAGTACCCCAAGAAGATGCACTTTCAACTCCATGCATCAAACTTGCTTCTTTGTTCCTTAGGAATCAAGGCATAGCGGGTGGAACCAAAGACCTTGAGATGCCTCACGGAAGGAATGTGGCCATACCACATTTCATAAGGAGTCTTGTTTTTTATAGCATGATATGGACACCTATTTTTGACATAAACTGCACACAGGACTACATCAGCCCAAAACATCAATTTAACATTATTGAAAAACATCATGGAACAAACCATATTTAGGAGTGTCTTGTTCATTTGTTCATCTACACTATTTTGTTGAGGATTGTATGGAACTGTTGTTTGATGTTTTATCCCATGATGGTGAAGGTAGCTTTCAAATTCATTAGAAGTATATTCTCTTCCTTTATCAGTGCAAATAGAGCCAATACGGGATTGAGCTTCATTTTGAATCCATACATGAAAAATTTTAAAATTTTCAAAAGCTAGTGATTTTTCTTTTAGCAAGTACACCCAACACATTATGGTGTAATCATCAATAAAAGTCATGATATATTTGTTTCCATTTGCATAAGCAACAAGCATAGGGATGCACAAGTCATAATGAATCAGTTCAAGTCTTCTACATGCTCTAAAAGTAGAATCATGGAAAGGTTGTTTTCTATTCTTTCCAAGTATACAAGCATCACATTGTTTTAGTTTTCTAGGAATGGTAGGCAAACAAAAAACACCATTCTTTCTCAATAAACAAAGACTATCATAATTAATATGGATAAATATAGTATGCCACAAAAGACTAGATGGAATTATACTTGAGTCATGATGAGAGAGGTATGAAATAGTGTGTGTATGAGAAAATGTCCTATCAACTTCATTAGTCTCTCATCTTCCATTCCAGTCATAACAAACATGTTATCAGAATCCTTCCTTATCTCAACTTTGCCATCGATCATATGAACATAGTGGCCTTGCTATCTAATGTGCATAAGAGACAACAAGCTTCTTTGTAGCTCAGGAAGATAGAGTACATTATGTAGAAGAAAATATGGGAGTCCAAGCAACTTAATCTTGATGGTGCCCATTCTCGAAGGTTTAAGACTTGATCTATCTGCAAAGTACACTATGCCATCTACATTGTCATCGAAGTTTTTGAAGAAGTCTCTTTGAAAGGTCATGTGAGAGGTTGTGCCTGTGTCAAGACGCCATGCATCTCCCCAAGAAGCAAGTGAAGTATTAAATAGATCTTCAGTTACTCCTATATTGCAATAGGCAACAACATAATCTACATGTGCTTTACCTTTTTCCAGGTATGAGGTTCTATCTATGTCTTCTTTGATATTCTTCCATGGAACTCTACAATCGGTGGCTTCATGTGATTCATCTACTCCGCAATGGGTACAATGAAGGTCAAAATTTTCATGGGGATTATGCCAACCCCTTCTGCCTCTAAGCATATTTTTTATGTGTCTTCTCTTACCGCCTCTATGCTATCCAGATGCACATGCTCTTGTTGATACAAGAGAATGCATTGTATTCTTACAGATAGTGCTACAACACATGTTAGCAAATGAAAAATATAATGAAGCTTCTCCAATAAAAAAATGCAATTATCTTGTTACTGCACCAAGAATGTAATGCACATTCAAGAGCAATGAGGAATGACTCATTTAATGAGGAATTACGAGCAACAAAACAATTAATCTCCTTATTAGGCATGTTTTGTCTATCAATCAGGCCAATGATATTACCATATGAATTTCCAACGATATGATATTTGTTAGGGACCTAACCTCCCTAACCCCTCGTGTAGGGAAAATACTATATTTTCCATGTAATAAAGGCCAATATTAATAAGGCCTAGTAATACAGAAGAATAAGTCAAATGTAAGAAGATCTAATAGAAGCTTCCACTTCTAGAAGATCTTCTTCTATATTGTTCTTGTGCTAGATATATTTAGAATAAATAGGAGTTGAGGGAATGATAAGTTTTGACTTGAGAATTATTGTAATAGAGCGTTGCTATGCTGGAGGTTTCCCCCTCGAAGAGGCAAGTGAACATTGTTTCCTATCAATAAAGGTATTATTTTGGTGTTGTGGTTTCATCTATTGTGTTGTTCCACTGTTATTCTTTGCAATATTTCTATTTTATGTTATTATAATAGATCTGGTACCTAAAAAGTGGTATCAGAGCACTTTCCTTAGCAGAAACCGTGGGTAATTTTTTTTCCAGGGTAGAGACGTGTTCCAATGTCTTAAAGCTATAGTGATATGTCGCTCAATGCATAAACCGTGATCGCATAAGAATACACGAAAGAAATACAAGTGGTACTTAAACACACATTTTTGGCCACCCTTGTAACCCCTGTTGGTACCTCTTCGAGTGGTAGCGCATCAAAAAACACCTGTATATAGACTAACCTAGATATACTAAATCCCTCCATAGATAAACTGATCAACGACCTAACTTCTATAGTACCACTGAGAACAACACTTGGGAAGATACTTTCTAGTACCTAGGTAATCGGGTAATACAACTGAGGGTACGATCTAACCTTCTTAGTTGGTGCCCTAAGATATTGGGCCAAGTACTACTGTTCAACCTTGCACATATATCATGTTAAATTTAGAGCTACTATTAAGTTCTTTTCAATTTACTAGAGAATAATAACATAAGCATGATCACTGGAAGAAACACAATCACAAGGTACACAACATTTTATCCTGGGAAACCCTCGTGGGGGAGAAAACACAACAAAAACTTCCTCAATAATAGATTGTCAGTACAATGCCAAGAATTAGACCAAGACACTAAAGAATATCCAAGACTGAGCATGCGCCTCTTTTCTCCTTCTTGTGACTGCAGCTACCTCCAAAAGATGCGCACTTGTTGAGTGATTGAGTGAGTGAGTGAATGAGGTGTCATCCTCACTTATTTATACTAGCTGAGGGGGTGCTAGGGTTATGTCGCTTCACCAATTAGGGCCAACTTCTCCCAATAGTGGTTAAAACCACTTTATTAAACCCTAGGGGCCGACTTCTCAAATACCACCATATAAACATGGTTTGACCAATCCACAAAAGGGGATTTGGTCTTATAAAAGGCTCGACATGATCAATCCACAAAAGAGGATTTGATCTATATAATAATGACTCAATTATAATTAGAATATTCTTCGCAATTACAATATTTCAACAATCCCCCTTAACAAAAAGGGTATTCTACTGACATAACCCAATACAACATCATCAGGAGAGAGAGAGAGTGCAGAAACATCATCATCATCTGGAACTATGATTGGAACATATACAAATCATCGAAAGTTTTTCTCATCAACAATAACATCATCGTTCACAACATGGAGTTGGAGTAGCATCATCATCATCATCTGCATCAACATTAATTAGTGTAAAGCTAGTACAACATCATCATCAACAACATGAGGCTGATACAATATCATCAACATCACGAGACTGATACAACAACATCATCAACATCACGAGGCTGATACAACATCATCAACAACACGAGGCTGAAACAACAACATCATCAACACAAGGCCGAGATAACAACATCATCATCATATGGCAACATAATGAGGCAGGTGGAACAACAACATTTTGTGGTACTCTGACAGACTGTCCTTACCAGACCTTTGGTATCTTCCCATAAATCATAAGATTCCCTAGGATATAGAATCCTAACAAAGCTACCATGTGGTACTCTAACAGACCGTCCTTACCGGACCTTGGAGATCTACCCAGTAATCAAAAGATTCCCTAGGATATAAAATCCTAACGAAGCTACCACTACTAACCACAACTGGCATATACATGCACATGTACTTTGATAGTCTGTCCTTACTAGACCTTCGAGATATGTCCAGGGATGATCAATCCCCTAGGATGTAAAATCCTAACGGAGCTACCCGTTGTTAGTCATGATACCATAGTATCATCATCATCACTCCCCCTTTCGAGGGAGGTCCTTTCAAACTACACCAAGTTTGTCTCGAACGTATTCAAACTTTATACGCGACAGAGGATTGGTCAACACATCTGTAACCTGCTCATATGTGCCAACATATTGGAGCTTTACAACTCCCCTCTGCACCATATCACGAATGTAGTGATACCAGATCTCTATGTGCTTCGACTTATCATGGAACACATGGTTATCTGTCATCTTTATGCAACTCTGGTTATCACATAGAATCACGGTGGCTTCCATATCTAGATTGAATAGACTTGTCAACAACTTCCAAAGCCATATGGCTTCACAACTGGTGGAACATGCTGCAATGTATTCTGCTTCTGTCATGCTGAGAGAAATACTGGATTGATTCCTGCTTTGTCACGAAGTCATGGCTGACCTTAGACTGAAACAACATCCTAAAGTACTCTTTCTATCATAAACACTTCCAGCCCAATCTGAATCAGTATATCCATACACTCTGAAGTCATGATCTCCAGTATAACAGAGACCATATTCCAACATACTCTTAAGGTATCTCATCACATGTTTTGCAGCTACAAGGTGAACACGTCTGGGTTCTACTAGATACTGACTCAAGGTGTTCACAACAAAACATATATCTGGCCTGGTATTCATTAGATACATCAACAAACCAATAATCTGTCTGTACATAGTAATATCGACCAATTCCGATGAAGAATCTACCAGGATCTTAAACTTTGTTTCCATGGGTGTGTTTGTCGCTTTACATTCCAACATGTCAAACCTCTTCAGTGTTTCAACTACACACTTCCCTTGGTTAAGGAATATCTTATCTAGGCTTTGCCAAACTTCAAGACCTAAGAAATAATGCATTGGCCTAGGTCTTTCATCTCAATTTTTGCAGCGAGCTTCTTCTTACAATCTATGGCGAGTTTTTCTTCTCCCGTTAAGAATAAGTCATCCACATACAGTAGCAATATAATTGGCTCATCATTCATAACCTTGAAGTAAAGGTTATAATCAACTTTCCTCTTGGTAAAGCCCAAGCTCGTCAAGAAACTGTCAATTCTGCCATACCAAGATCTAGGAGCTTGCTTTAACCCGTATAGAGATTTCTTCAACCTCCAGACATGAGTCTTTCTATATTCAACTTCAAACCCTTGTGGTTGTCCTATATACACTTCTTCTTCAATAACACCATTTAAGAAGGCTATTTTCACATCCATTTGGTGTAACTTCCACTTCATTTTGGTTGCAAGAGCTATGATGGTTCCAATAGAAGTGTATCTAGCTACAGGAGCAAACATCTCTTCATAATCAATGCCTTCCTTTTGAGAAAATCCACGAGCTACAAATCTTGCTTTATGTTTTTCAATACTTTCGTATGCAACATGTTTTATCTTGTATATCCATTTAGAAGATACCACATCTTTGTTGTTTGGTATGGGAACTATTTCCCATATATCATTCTTTATAATGGACTGGTATTCTTTTGTCATGACATCCACCCATTATTTCTTCTGAATGGCTTCCTCAAAGCAAGTAGGTTCATTTTCTATGAGATCACACATCAAGGCCATATAACTGGATAGTGGCTTAGGTTTCTTGCTTTGTCTCATGGTAACTTCTGGGGAACCATACTTCTCTCCATATTGAATAAGTTCCCTTGCCCAAGCTGGCTTTCTCTTGTGAGGGATCGTCATTTGGGGAGGTTCTTGAGATTCTATCATATCATGATTTTCTGGAATCTCATCCTCAGGGGTAACTGTAACTTCCTTCATAGGTTCTACAACTCTGGGAGCTACAGGTTCTTCTTCATATACTTCTTCAAGCTGGCATTTCCTTGATCTTTTGAGTGTTTCATCTTCATCAAAGGTTACATCTCTCCCGATCTCAATGTGATGGTAACCTGGTATGTAAATTTTGAAGGCCTTAGAGACCTTACAGTGTCCAACAAATATCCCTTTCTTAGCCTAAGGATCCAACTTGGTTCTCCTTTCTTTCGGAACGTGTACAAACACTGGACATCCAAATATTTTGAGATGGATTACTTCTGGCTTCTTTCCGGAGAACATTTATTCAGGGGTTTTGAATCCAAGTGCACTATGGGATAATCTGTTTTGGACATAAATTATTGCTCTTGTTACTTCAACCCATAGGTGCATTGTAAGATCTTGATCGTGGATCATAGTCTTTACTGCTTCCATAATTGTTCTATTCTTTCTTTCTGCTGCACCATTTTGTGGAGGATTATAGGGAGTGGTGAGCTCCCTCTTAATTATGGAATCTCTGCAAAATATTTCGAATTCATTTGAGGTGTATTCTCCTCCATTATCTGACCTGAGTATCTTGATTTTTCTTTCGAAGAGATTTTCTATCAAGGCTTTGAATTCCTTGAACTTTCCGAGTACTTCATCTTTTGATTTCAAGAAATAAACCCAAGTCTTGCGAGAATAATCATCAATAAATGACACAATATACATACCCACTTAGAGAGTTTGATGGAATTGGACCACATACATTTGAGTGGATGAGCTCCAAGATTCCTTCTGCTTTATTGCCGCTCTTTGGGAAAGTATTCTTTATGTTCTTTCCTTGTGCACATCCCTTTCATACACCTTCATGGTCAACCTTGAATTCTGGTAAACCTATAACTACCTTGCTTACATATGGTAAGGCTTTTTCATTGATGTGAACTAGTCTTCTATGCCAAAGTTCACATGGATTCTCAGTGGAGTGAGTCAAGGCTGCATCTGAGTGACCTTTTAACTTATACAAACCACCTTCATATGTTATGATAACAATTGTATCTTCTATGGTTTTTCCTTTAGGCCACATAAGAACTTCACCATCTATGAATGCAACCCTGTAACCTTTCTTATCTAGAGTTGCGATAGAAAATAAGTTCTTTGTCAAACCTAGTACATAAAGTACATCCTTCATTTTCATTGGAGTCCCTGAATCAAGTTTGTAGGTGGATTCTCTCATTCCTTTGATAGGATACTGATAATCATCTCCAAGTGAGACTTTCTGGGGAAAGTCCTTTTTTGTAAGGCTAGAGAGAATGTCTCTCTGACCTGTCATGTGCTTAGAGGCACCATAGTCTATGAGCCAAGTATCCTCTCTAGGTGTCACAGATCTTGAGAGGGTAGAAAATAAAACATAATCTTCAATATTTTCTTTAGTCATCTTAGTGGGTGGCTCATCATCTTCAACTGCATGGGCGTGATGTCTTTTGTTATTTCTCTTCTTGTATTCTTCCCTTATGGAAAGACAATTCTTAGCAATGTGTCCCATCTTATCACAATGATAACATTGATAAGAGGAGAAATCTTTTTCTCTTCTTTTCCCCTTCTGATATTTCTGGAATCTCCTTGGAGGGTGAGATTCTTTATGGAAGTGGCTGAATCTTTTTGGGGAGTGAGATTCCTTATGAAGGCGGGTCTCCTTTTGGAAACAAGACCTTTTCTTTCCTCCTTTAGTATGAGCAACTAACACTTGGTCTTCATCCCTTAATAGTACGTCTTCTCGGTTGGCTACTCTTGCTTCTTCTTGAACACATTCTTCCCATAAACTATCAAATTGGAGTTTTTCTTTTCTTGCACAGATAGTTTGGATGAAGGCATCCCAAGGTCTTGTGAGACCGTTAAGAGCTGTCATTATGATTTCATCTTCATCTAGGTTGTCTCCAATCGCTTCTAACTATTCCTTGAATTGAGAAACCCTAAAGAAATAGTTTTGAATTGTTTCTCCTTTATGCATCTTTGTATTCTTGAGTTAGGTTCTCAAGTTCATCTTTCGGTTGATGTTCTTTCCTTCATACATTCTGGTTAGGGCATCAAACATATCCTTTGGATTATTATTAGAAGACACTCGAGGGATCAAGTGATCTTTAATGGAGTCTGCAATGATCCTTTTGGCCCTAACCATATCCTTCTTGTACTTTGCTTTGGCTACTTCTTCTTCGGGCTCTGGTACATTTTCTTTTATGAATTTTGGAAGGTCATTCTCTTCAAGAATGAGTCCAATTATATACTTTCAGGCACAAAAGTTTTCCACACCTTCTAACTTGTCAACAAGCTTGGTTCTTGCAAACATCTTGACCTGGAGCTAAGAAAATGACCAGAAAATGAAAGTACTCATAAAGTGATTCTGAACTTACCAAGAGATGCTCTTGGCTGAGGTGAGTAGGCTTGAGCTGTTTGTTTTAAAAATTCCAAGTTTTACCCCTTGAAACTTGACCTGCGCAAATCTGGACTGGTACTAGTTCTGGTTTCATGGTTTTCTAGTACCAGTCAAAACTAGGGTTTGACTTTTTGGAGGCTCTAGACATTGAAAAGGTGCGCTCAAGCTGCCAATGGATGTGCTAGGGTAGGCCACACTTCCCTAGATGGTTTTTAGTCAGAAATTCCCTTACGATAAAAAGCCCTAATTTTATGTACGACAACAATGATGTTTTTGGATACCCAATGAAAGTTGCTCTATTAAGTCAAGCTCTAATCCCATGTTAAATTTAGATCTTCTATTAAGTTCTTTTCAATTTACTAGAGAATAATAACATAAGCAGGATCACTGAAAGAAACACAATCACAAGGTACACAACATTTTATCATGGGAAACCCTCATGGGGGAGAAAACCCATCAAAAACGTCCTCAATAATAGATTGTCAATACAATGCCAAGACTTAGACCAAAACACTAAAGAATATCCAAGATTGAACATGTGCCTCTCTTCTCCTTCTTGTGACTGCAACTACCTCCAAAAGATGCGCACTTGTTGAGTGACTGGGTGAGTGAGTGAATGAGGCGCCATATTCACTTATTTATACTAGCTAAGGGGGCGTTAGGGTTATGTCCCTTCACCAATCAGGGCCAACTTCTCCCAATATTGGTTAAAACCACTTTATTAAACCTTGGGGGTCGACTTCTCAAATATCACCATATAAACATGGTTTAAACAATCCATAAAAGGGGATTTGGTCTTATACAAGGCCCGACATGATCAATCCACAAAAGAGGATTTGATTTATATAATAATGACTCAATTATAATTAGAATATTCTTCGCATTTACAATATTTCAACATATCAGAGAGTTATAGCACAGAGAAAACCCTTGTCTGTAGGCACCTTGAAAACCCTAACCCTTGGGACAAAAACATAACAGAACATGAATAGACAAAATCTATTACTGTGAAACATTGTCGTCTGCATTCGGGTTGCGAAATTACTACATATTTCTTCCTATTAAGAGTTTGGGCATTTCGTCACTACAATATTATTTAGTGCAGAGTATAACTCCGCAGGAGTAAAACAAAGAAAAAATTTGGGGGCCTCCCTGCACCCTTATTTGAGACCTATCCCATTGGACTCCTCTTTTCGTTCTGATCATAGTAACACCTATCATTTTCAACTTTTTTTCTCTGTGGTCCCGACCTCTTTCCGCCCCCCTTATTTGGGACTTACCCCATTGGATTCCCCTCTTCGCCCTGATCATCATGATTCCCTTCACCCATAACCCATTTTTTTGTGGTTCCACCTGCCCCTTTATGGTTCCCTCCTTCATCATGGCCCACACCCATAGCCAGACCTCAAAGCCTACCTCAATACCTTGTCATCTGATTTCTCATAGGCCCAAAAGGAAGTGTGACAACTTAGTGCCAATATTACCACCGTCAATAACAAAATGCATTCCACCATAGATGCAAAAATGGAAACCCTAAAACAAGACCTCTCTACCCATCTTGAATCCTTCACTGCCCAGATCTGCCCCAAGCTAAATATTACTGGAGACCTTACCTCATCTGACCAAACTTTGCACCCTGAAGGTGAGACTTCCTCCAATTCCCAGAATTTTAAGTCCCGTCACTTTTAGCGTGACCTATACCATCCTCAAGTGGATGTGAACAAATTTGATGGCTCGCATCCCACTGGCTGGGTAACTAAAATGGAACATTATTTCTCTTTGTACGACATTATGGATGAGTTGGCCAAACTCTAGTATGGCGTTCTCCATCTAGATCAAGAAAATTGGTAATGGTGGAAATGGAGAAAAAATTTCCTCCAAGGGTATAAGGCTTGGACACAAGTTGTTGCAGAGATTTATGAACGCTTTGACACTGGCACTCACCATTTAGGTTGTTTGACAAAGTTGAAACAATCTAGCATAGTGGAAGACTTTATAGCTGCTTTTGAACAATTGTCTTTCCGCACAGAGGGCATGTCAGATGTTTTTTTTCGAGAATGCTTTATCAGTGGCCTCAAGGATGAGATCCGTGCCCATGTCCTCATGGCTCACCCCCAAAGTTGGGTGGAAGCTACTAAAAGA
This sequence comes from Picea engelmannii, assembly GCA_009831015.1. NCBI lineage: Eukaryota > Viridiplantae > Streptophyta > Pinopsida > Pinales > Pinaceae > Picea > Picea engelmannii. The sequence continues at coordinate 237,780 of ML811352.1, read as the reverse complement.
TCCAAGGAAGCGCAACAAGTTGTCTCTTCTCAAACAAGAAAACCCTCCTTTATTCCTTGCCCTAAACCAGTCACTCTCACCCCTCCTTCCACTCCACTGAAGATCCATAAATTGACCCACGTATAAATGGTTGAATGCCAACTCAAGGGCCTTCGTTATAATTGTGATGACAAATATTTTCATGGGCACAAGTGTAACGAACAAAATCTTTTTATGGCCATCTATGAGAATGTTTCTGAAAAAGAGGTCGAGGCTCTCCCTGTGGCTGAGTCACTTGAATCTACTAACCTTACTCCACCCTCAGACCCCCCAGAAGTCGAACTGGTCATTTCCCTGAATGCTTTCACTGGCTTCTTTGCTCCCCAAACCCTCAAGCTAATTAGTTACATTAAGCATCGAAAGGTCATCATCCTCATCGAGAGTGGCAACACCCATAATTTTATTCATCGCCACATTGCCCAAGAAACTGATTGCTATATCCATGCAGCTAACAACTTTCAAATCATGATTGCCAATGGCGAGTCCATGAAATGTGGGGGCTTTGTGAAAATGTGTGTCTCCAAATTGGTCAGTACAACATGAAATGTCATATGTTTGCTATTGACATGGGTGGTTGTGACATTGTGTTGGGTGTCGAATGGTTAAGGACTCTTGGCCCCATTCTTATGGATTTTAAGGAATTAACCATGCAATTCAACCAGGAGGGCCAACAGTATAAGTTCCAAGGAATCACAACAAGCTCCCCTGAGACCATCAATTTCCATCGTATGTAAAAGCTCCTTGAAAAATGTCATTCCAACATTATTGCACAACTCCATTCCATTCAAGCCACTGAGACGCCCTCTTGCATCTCAACCTTCAATCCATCCTCTCCAAACATCAAGTTGTTTTTCCACTCCCCAGGGACTTCCCCCTTCCCATGGTTTTCATTATCATTACATCCCCCTCGTCCCTGACAACCTTCCTCCCAATGTTCATTCCTATCATCATCCCTTTTCCTAGAAAAATGAAATTGAGAAAATTGTTCAAGAATTGCTCGTCGCATGTGTTATCCATCCTATTACTAGCCCCTATTCTTCTCCTGTGGTCATGGTACTTAAGACAAAAGGCTCTTGGTGCATGTGTACCGACTTTCGCGCCCTCAACAAACTCACCATCAAAGACAAATTTCCCATTCCTGTCATTGATGATCTCTTGGATGAATTAAGTGGTGCCCAATACTTTACTAAACTTGATCTTTTTTTCTGGCTACCACCAGATATGTATGAAAGAGGTAGACATTCCTAAGACTGCATTTTGAAATCATGAGGTCCACTATGAGTTCTTGGTCATGCCCTTTGGGTTGTGTAATGCTCCCCCATTTTCCAAAGCATCATGGATCATGTCTTCTTTCTTTTTCTCTGTCATTTTGTCTTAGTTTTCTTTGATGATATTCTCATCTATAGGAAAACATGGACAACCCATCTTGCTCATGTGGATCAAGTTCTTCGTCTACTCTCTCAGCACTAACTTTTCCTCAAACTATCTAAATGTGATTTTGGAGCCTTGGAAGTGGAGTACTTGGGTCATATTGTTGGCAATGATGGTGTCAGGGTGGATCCTAAGAAGATTGAAGCTATGCAAGATTGGCCTCACCCCAAAACTCTAAAAAGTTTGCGTGGTTTTATGGGTTTAACAGGCTATTATCGCAAGTTTGTTAACAATTATGGAAAAATTGTGGCGCCTCTTACTACTCTCCTTAAAAAGAATGCTTTCACTTGGACTCCAACAACTCATCATTCCTTCCAAGCCTTGAAGGAGGCTATGTGCACCACTCCCATCTCGGCCCTTCCTGACTTCACAAAGACCTTTGTCCTAGAATGTGATGCTTTAGGGAGAGGAATTAGAGCAGTCCTTGTGCAAAATGGTCGGCCTTTGGCCTTTACCAACAAAAAATTGTCGGAGTAACATTTGGGTCAATCAATCTATGAAAATGAAATGTTGGTTATTTTTCTATTGCCCTTATCTATTGGGGCAATGCTTCCAAATTAAGACAGATCATCAAAGCCTAAAGTATTTTCCGGAGCAACATCTTTCATCCCCAGAGTAACAAAAATGGGTGACTAAGCTATTTGGATATGATTATGAGATCATTTACAAGAAAGGCAAAGCCAATGTGGTTGTTGATGCTCTTTCAAGAAAGTATGAAGATGAAGGGTCCCTCTTTTCCCTCTCCTTCATTGTACCAGATTGGCTCCAAGGTGTTCACCAAGAATGGTTGTAAGATCCCAAAATTTACGTCTGATCCAACAATTGCAAGCCAATTCTCAAGTTTCCCCAGGGTACTCTTGGCACAATGATGAGCTTCGCTACAAAGGTTGTATGTATTTAAGTAAATAGTCACAACTTAAATCCACTGTTCTTTCTGAGCTTCATGCTACACCCACAACTAGGCACTCAGGGTTTACCAAAACCTATGATAGGGTCAAACGTTCTTTTTTTTGGGATGGTATGAAACAAGACATCCACACTTTTGTGGAAGAATGTGATGTCTATCAACACAAAAAGGGAGAAACACTCAAAGCCCCTGGCACACTACAACCACTTCCGATTCCACATGCTATTTGGAGGGATATCTCTATGGATTTCATTATTGGCTTACCTAAATCGGGAAATAAGTTAGTCATCATCTTTCCAAGTATGCTCATTTCATTGTTGGCTTACCTAAATCGGGAAATAAGTCAGTCATCATCTTTCCAAGTATGCTCATTTCTATGCTCTTTAACACCCATTTACCGCCTCCACTGTGGCTCAAATTTTCATAGATCATATCTTCAATCTTCATGGCATGCCTCATTCTATTGTTTCCGACTGAGATCCCACTTTCACCAACAACTTTTGGCAAGAATTGTTCAGGCTATAGGGAACTCAATTACATCTCAACACAACCTATCATCCTTAGACTGATGGCCAAACTAAAGTAGTCAACAAGTGTTTGGAAACATATTAGAGGTGTTTTGCATCTCAGAGGAAAAATCAACGGGCTCAATGGTTACCACTAGCTGAATGGTGGTACAACACCTCTTACCATACAACTACTCGCATGACTCCTTTTGAAGCAATACATGAACAAAATCCACCTTCAGTTCTCTCACAGATTCTTGGTGTCTCAAAGGTTCAAGTGGTTGACCAAACTCTTACAATTCAATGTTAATGTTTTGGTAGCTGCAAAAAGTATTTTCCTCCTAGACAACCTCTCTTAGAAGATAAGAAGATTCCAAAAGTCAAAGGAAGACCATTGAACAATGGAAGAACACCCCAGAAGAGAAGTCAACCCACATGGAAATAATAAAGGGGAAATAGAATTTCCCAGAGAAGAAGTTGGCTCTAGGCAAAGTGAATTGAAGACTATAAATAGAGAGACGTCTTGCTCATTACTCACTCACTCATCTCTCACTCAAGAAGAAGGCACTAATATGAGGCAAGGAAGGAAGCTGTAACATTGCAACTATTGGAGTTCTTGGTTATTTTTGGTGGTGGTTTCTCTTGTGCGCTCTCTATGGGAAGAGGTGCGCTATCTTGTATAGTGTTGTTGCTACAACTATTTGGTACGCTATCCATATCTGGTGCGCTAGCCTTGTATTAGGGTTTCTTCATGGTTGGATTATATTATTGACATAATCTATCTAAGAAAGGTTGGTTGGGTTTCTCCCTGGGTTTGGGGTTTTCTCAGGATAAATCTCTATGTCTTCTTGTGCTTGTTTATGTTGCTCATGTTTTTAGTATATGGTATACGATTGTTAATGTAAAAGAAGAAATAAGTACACTGGTAATCCTAATGCTCTAAAAATTATAAAAAATCTAACATGGTATCAGAGCTGGTTACCTTCAGAACAATGTAACCACTAGAAGAAAAGATCTTGAGATTTGTAGTTGCACATTCTTTTTTCAAGCTTGTTGAACACTGGTTCCAAGTCATTGGGACTGTCTACACCTTAGAGCAACTCACCTAACCCTAGCACACTCACTGCAACACTCAGATCACGGTTTGGTGAAGTTTGAAAATTTGCATATTTTCAGATCTAGGATTTCTACCAACAAAAATGATTACCAATATGAGAGTTGAGGATAGGTTGGATGGAGTAGACAACTTCAGATCGTGGAAACATAGGGTACCCCTCATTCTAGAAGAGAATGAGATGTTGAAACATGTCAATCAAGTTCTCCCAGAACCAGAAGAAGAAGATGCGAAGGAAAAGTTCAAGAAGAATGAAATCAAGGCCAAGAGGATCTTGACAGATTCAATCAAGGATCACTTGATCCCTAATGTATCAGAACTGAAGACACCAAGTGAAATGTTTGATTCCCTAACTAGACTATATGAAAGCAAGAATACTAGTCGAAATCTAACCCTAAGGTATCAACTCAAAAACATAATGATGAACAAGTCATAAACAGTTTCCAACTACTTCATGAGAATTTCGCAGATCAAGGACCAACTATCAGCTATTGGAGACTCAATGGATGATGCAGAACTTCTGACTACTACACTTAATGGTTTTCCATCTTCTTGGGACCCATATGTTCAAGGAATTTGCGCAAGAAGTAAAATGCCCAAATTTGACAAGTTGTGGACAGACTGTACCCAAGAAGAATCTAGATTGATATCCAAATCACAAAAGACTAATGATGAAGAAAAACAAGCTCTTGCCACTCATGTGAAGTAAAGAAAAGAAATGAGAGATTTCAGTCCAAAGAAAACTAGAAGACCACACCATAAGAAGGATATATCTAAAATCATATGTTACACTTGTAAGAAGTTGGGACATTATGCCTTTCAATGTCCTCATGGAAAAAGAAAGAGAAAACATCACGCACATGCAACAAATATGGAAGAGTCCACACCTCAGAAGAAGACGAAAAAATTAAAAGATGAAGAATATGTATTTGTCTCAGCCCTCACAAGTACTGTCACTCAAGGAAGTGATATCTGGCTCGTGGATAGTGGTGCTTCCAAGCACATGACTGGGTTTAGAAGTTCCCTTACAAAATTGACAGAGAAGAGTTCATCCCTTCAGGTGGATCTTGGGGATGATTCCAGACATGCAGTCAAAGGAGTAGGAGAAACCTCCTACCAGATTGATTCAGGTAACTCTATCTCAATTAAAGATGTATTGTTTGTACAGGGCTTGAATAATAATCTTATTTCTATTTCTTCTTTAGAAGATAAAGGTTTCAAGGTAGCTTTTGTGGATGGCCATGTTCTTCTATGGCCAAAGAGTTCAAGCATAGACTCTCCTACCGTGATTGGTGTTTGAGAGGGAGGATTGTATAAATTGAAAGGACACCAAGAACAAGACCTTGTACACAATAGTACTAGTTCCAGTGAGCTATGACAACGAAGTCTTTCTCATCTAAATTACAGAGCACTACCTGTTCGAAGCAAGATGGTTACAAGTCTACCAGATATGCAGGTAGAACATGATGGAGTTTGCAAAGGATGCACACTTGGAAAAAATGCCAAGGGAAGATTTTCAAGCAGTGACAATAGATCCAAGGGGATCTTGGACATCATACATTCAGATGTATGCCAACAAATGAAGTACCTTCTCTAGGTAACTTTTTGTACTATGTCATTTTCATTGATGATTACTCACGTAAGACAAGAATCTATTTTTTGAAAACAAAAGATGAAGTGTTTTCCAAGCTTCAAGAATTCAAGGCTTTAGTAGAAAATCTCTCTGGAAATAAGATTAAAATCTTGAGGTCAGATAATGAATGTGAATACACCTCAAAAGAGTTTAAAGACTTTTTCAGAGAAGCAAGGATTAAGAGGGAATTGACAACTCCCTACAACCCCTAGCAGAATGGGGTTGCAGAGAGAAAAAACAGATCGATTGTAGAAGCAAATAAAACAATTATCCATGACCCGAACTTACCCATGCACCTATGGCCATAAGCATCTAGTAGAGTCGTATATGTCTAGAAAAAAAGTCCTCATAAGATATTGGGGAACAAGAAACCAGGAGAAGTATTCACCGAAAAGAAACCAGAAGTTAGCCACCTGAGAATATTTGGTTGTCCAGTGTAAATTCATGTTCTCAAGGAAAAGAGAAGGAAGTTGGAGCCTTCAGGAAAGAAGGGCACCTTCGTTGGGTGGGATTTCAAAGGCTTACAAAATATACATTACCAGACAGAGACAAATTGAAATTAGCCAGTATGTGACATTTTATGAAGATGAAGCCTTTAGGAAATCTAGATAGTTTCACATGGATGAGGAAAGAGAGGATAAGGAGGCTCCAAGCGATGCAGTAATGCTTAACTCTACTCCATAAGAACTCATTTCAGAAGATCAGAATGAGACAGTAGAGCCAAAGAGACCTGTAGATCCACCCAAATAAGTTACAGTTACCAAGAAAATACCATCATGGCTCCAAAACACTTTGCAGGAATTTGAAGGATATGCAGCTCCCAAAGGTTCATTTAGAGAGAGCAAGAGACCACACAAGTTTTCCAGCTATGTGGCGTTGATGAGTAAAATCATTGATTCAGAACCTTCCACTTTTGAGGAAGCTGCTAAGCAACAAGTGTGGAAGGATTCCATGATGGAAGAGCACCAGTCCATCATGAAGAATGACGTGTGGGAAGTGGTTCCGAGACTAGAAGGGAATTCAGTAGTGACTTCCAAGTGGATCTACAAGATTAAGCATGTTGCAGATGACAACATGGAGAAGTACAAAGTGAGATTTGTGGCTACAGGGTTCTCCCAGAAAGAGGGAGAAGATTATGACGAGACATTTGCTCTAGTAGCAAGGTACACTTCCATTAGATCTATTATCGCTATTGCTTCTGTGATGAGATGGAAATTACAACAGATGGATATCAAAACTACATTCTTGAATGGTGTACTTCAAGAAGAAGTGTTCATAGAGCAACCACTAGGTTTCGTGATCCATGGGAAGGAGTCCCATGTCTGTAAATTGAAGAAATCTTTGTACGAGATTAAGCAGGCACCCAAGGCATTGTATGCCAGAATAGATAGTTATCTTATGAGCTTGTAGTTTACCAAGAGTGATGCAGATCCCAACCTTTAATACAAGGTTTAAGATGATTCCCATTGATTTTGGTCCTATACTGTTTCTTATAGGGGATGATAAACTCATAGATGAGTGCAAGAGGAAGCTCACTTCCGAGTTCAAGATGAAGGATTTGATTATGATGCACTATTTCTTAGGATTGGAGGTGTGGCCGAAGCCAGATGAGATTTTCCTTAGCCAAGGAAAATATCCAATTGAGATCTTGCAAAGATTTGGGATGATGGACTGCAAGTCCATGGCCACACCTATGGTTATGAATATGAAGCTCTTGAGTGATTCATTTTCAGATTTGGTTGATCCCACGATGTACAGTCAGTTGACCGGATCCTTGATGTACCTAGTTAACACTGGGCCGGATATATGCTTTGCGGTGAACACCTTGACTCAATACATGGTTGAGCCAAGACATGTACATTGGATAGCATGTGTTGAGGTATTTGCATGGTACGGTTGGATATGGGCTTGGATATGTCTTGGATGGTGAAGTAAAGTTGCAAGGTTATGCAGACTTTGATTGGGTGGGGAGTTCAGTGGACCAGAAAAGCACATCAAGATGTTGCTTCAGTTTGGGATCAGGTATGATATCATGGTTGAGCAGAAAATAGATGTCAGTGACACTCAATATAGTAGAGGCAGAGTATATTGTAGCCAGTATTGCAAGTCGTAAAGCAGTGTGGCTTCGAAAGTTTCTTGCAAGGTTATTTGATCTAGAGTTGGAGCCAACTTTTATGTATTGTGATAATCAAATTTGTGTGAAGCTTTCAGAGAATCCTATCTTCCATGACAAGTCAAAGAATATAGAGATTAAATACTATTACATATGAGACATGGTGCAGAGAGGAGGTGTGGAGCTCTGGTACATATCCACAGATAAGCAGATAGTGAACATTCTCACTAAGCCTCTGTCTAAAGTGAAGTATGAGTACTCCGGTGATAAGCTTGGCATGATGCAGAATGTCCACCCTCATTGAGAGGAAGGTGTGATGTTTCTCCTCTAGCAAAATTCCCTTTGGAAAAGGGCTTCCCAGATCAGTCATGCAGAGTGACTGAGTGAGTGATATAGTAGTCATGCTCAGTGGATGGGTGTGAATGGGACTACCAGGAGAGGAGAAACATCATAGCATAGTCGTGGAGACTAGGGTAGTAGCTTTGCGCTACTAGATTCATAGTCATGAGACTATGATTGTACTACATGGTAGTAGCTTTTGTAGCTACTATTTGATTGCAGGATATGACTATGGCTAATCACATGGTAGTAGTTGTATGCTACTAGTTGATTGTTGCATAGTCATGTAGACCATTGGACTGCATGGCAGTAGCTTTTGTAGCTACTAGTTGATTGCCGGATATGACTATGGTTGACGATATGGTAGTAGATGTGTCTTACTAGTTGATTACTAGCATAGTCATGGAGACTACTGGATAACATGGTAGTAACTTGGTGCTACTAGTTGATTGCTACATAGTCGTGACAACATGGTAGTAGCTTTATGCTACTAGTTGATTGTTGGATAGCATGATAGTAGCTTTGTGCTACGTAGTCGTGGAGACTACTGGACAACATGGTAGTAGCTTTGTGCTACTAGTTGATTGTTGGGTTGCATGGTAGTAGTTGTGTGCTACTAGTTTATTGCAGCGTTGTGCTACCAAATGACATGGTAGTAGCCTTGGGGCTGCTAGATGATTGTAGTATAGTCATTGGACTATAGTGGTAGTCATTGGACTACTAGAATAAAACATCTTGGAAGAATACCTTCCTAGCTAAGAGGGAGTGTTGATGTTTTGGTAGTTGCGGGAGGTATTTTCCTCCTAGACAACCTCTCTTAGAAGAGAAGAAGATTCCATAAGTCAAAGGAAGACCATTGAATAGTGGAAGAACACCCCACAAGAGAAGTCGACCCACATGGAAAGAATAAAGGGGAAATAGAATTTCCCAGAGAAGAAGTCGGCTCTAGCTAAAACAACTTGAAGACTATAAATAGAGAGACGTCTTGCTCATTTGGATACACTCACTCACTCATCTCTCACTTAAGAAGAAGGCACTAATCCGAGGTAAGGAAGGAAGACACAACACTGCAACTATTGGAGTTCTTGGTTATTCTTGGTGGTGGTTTCTCTTGTGCGCTCTCTCTGGGAAGAGGTGCGCTATCTTGTATGGTGTTGTTGTTGCATCTATTTGGTACGCTATCATTGTATTAGTGTTTATTCATTATCTGTTTCTCTTGAGAGCTTGTTCATGGTTGGATTATATTATTGACGGAATTTATCTAAGAAAGGTTGGTTGGGTTTTTCCCCGGGTTTGGGGTTTTCCCAGGATAACTCTCCATGTCTTCTTGTGCTTGTTTATGTTGCTCATATTTTCAGTATATGGTATAATATTGTTAATGTAAAAGAAAAAATAAGTACACTGGTAATTCTAATGCTTTGAAAATTATAAAAAGTATAACATTCGAGAGGCTATTCTTCGTTCCTTCAAAGAGAATTTGGTAATGGCTCAAAATCACATGAAGCAACAAGCAAATCAAGGTCGTTCCGAACGTCAATTTGCCGAAGGGGACCAGGTGTTTCTTCGACTACAACATTATAAGAAGACTTCACTTAAGGTTGAACATTGTTAGAAACTTGCGCCTAAATTTTATGGTCCTTATACAGTTCTCAAGCACGTGGGACCGATTGCCTACTAGTTAGCTTTTCCAAGTCATTCTAAGCTCCATCCTGGTTTTTAGGTCTCATGCTTAAAGAAGGTGATTGGAACTAAGTGCCAAACTCAAACCAATCCCCCTGAGTTGGATGAAGAAGGATCCATTTGGTTGCAACCACAAGCAGTGTTGGACTAGTGTGAGCGTCGTCTCCATCATCGCACCATCAAGGAAGTGTTAGTACAGTGGAAATATACAACTCCAACAGATGCCACCTAGGAGCCAACTACCATTCTGCATCGATTTCCTCATTTCAATCCTTGAGGACAAGACTATTTTTAAGGGGGAGGGCATGTTAGGGACCTAACCTCCCTAACCCCTCATGAAGGCAGAATAATATTTTTTCCATGTAATAAAGGCCAATATTGAAAAGGGTTGCATGGAAATGCAGTCACTGCCGAGTTAGTTGGGAAATACATGTTGAACAATGAAACTTAATATAATTAAATGCACAAGTAATGAATATTTTTTGTCAAAAGATAATAATTGAGGGTTGTTTGTTATTCAAAATGTATAATGAACAATAGGTTGAATGGAACTAGGTACATTACCAGTGTAAATAGTACTAACTAGACATAACTCAAGATTTAATTGATCATCCTCTAGACTGTCTTGATTAATTACAGATAATTAATGAATAAATAAGAGTAAATCAATAAAAGTACAAGTGGAGAATGGAGGATTGGTGTTTATTGTTCAATATTTTTAGTTGTTTAAATTATTTTTATGTTTCATAATTTAATTTAAGGGTAGGAACTAATATTTGATTTACAACAATGTTGATATGCCAGACGAAAATATGATTTACTCTAGTACTTAATGCAACGACTCATCAATTATAAGCATCATCTTATTGTCGAATCCTAGTAAATTAAATTTCAATGGAGAGGAGATGGAAAATTAAATTATTTCAAAAAGAAGGATATGTCTGCTAAATCTGCGAGCAGAGCCTGTGATTGCCGTGATTGCCTATTTAAACCTATGAAGATTTTGAGCATTTGTGGTACTTGTCCACTTAATCAATGCTAATACTAGTCGTCGCATGAACAAAGTGAAAACGAACGGAAAAAACCGAGTCCCAATGTAATATTCAAATCTCAAAATCTCATAGTGAAAACAGAAAAACTGCAAGAAAGTGAAAACGAACGGAAAAAATGCTGACTAGACTAGACCTCCCACTGCTAACTAGACTAGACCTCCCAATGTAATATTGAAATCAGATGGAAATGTTAGGTCACCGTTGTGAGGAGGGTAAGCCATGTCTCTTTCCAATTATTTAATTTCTTATATTTAATTTCATGTTGTATTAACTATCAAAAAGTACGCATAGATGGAGATGGAGTAATGAAATTCGCTTCCCAACGGTTGGTTCTACTGTTGTGAGAGGATTCGAAGCGAGGCATGCTGGGATTACTTAATTGGCATAAATTTGAACTACAGAAAGATCATGAAAGTTTGAGATACTTGACTCTATTTCTAATGAAGCTATTCCAAAAAAATCACAGATAAGTGTATGACTCCATTTCCTATGCTTACATATAGAGAGTTGGAGTTGGGAGTTGGAAGGGAGGATCGAAGCCACGTAGCCTACGCCATGGAAAAAAGTATAGGACATGCAGACCAAGTAATACCACTCGGTGTTCATTAGATCTTCAGGTGACAAAGCAGCACAAGGCCTTCTAGCAGGTTGATTGCTCTCCCCAGCAGACAAACTCTCATAGAGCTCTCTCAAGATCAAGATAATTAACTCCATCAACTACGCTCAAAAAATAAAACAACAATTCAATTCTTCTTGTACTTTTTAACTTTAATTTGTACCTTATAGCAACGGTATTGATTTACTGCAACGTCCCCATTCTTTCCATCTTCAATTTTCCCTGCAAGTTAATGCTCAATAACAACATATAAATAAAATAGAGTGTGCAACAACAAGACATAAGCCCCTATATTAATGATGGTGTAGCTATATTTATGTGTAGTGTTGTGTGGTTTGAACCTTGAATGTGGGAGAATGTATCCCAAATGTTGGGTTCTTTCCCACCCTTGCAGGCACCTCCTTCGTCCTATAAATTCAATCAGAATTTGTTAAGTCTAGGAAAACAAACAAGCAAAGAGCTACAAAATACAGTGGGGGGATCTAGGGGAAGGGATTGGTGATGAAGCTAGAACCTGATAAGCAGATGACCTGCGCCAAATTTGAAACCCTTTGGGAAGCTGCTTCTACCAAGATCTGGAGAAGTTCTTGCAGCTACAATGAGAAGATAAAGTGAAACCAAACATATGCAGGATGAACATAGACCTTGAGTTTTAACCATCTGGCCTCTCAACTTTCAATTGAATTATGACCTGAATTTATAGCCTCATTTAAGGCATTTTTTCTTTCAATTGAATGAGGATGCAAATTTATAGTCTCATGGAATGGAGAGTAGCGTTTTTGCCTTCAATGGAATTGCGATCCGAACTTATAGTCTGGTGGAATGGAAGGGGTTTTTCCTTTACAAAGCTCCTTGTTGCTTAGTTCCACAGGTTAGACAGTCTTCCTCGTCTTGATATCGCCATTGTAATACCCATCACTCCATTCCAACACTCTGAAACCTCCCCCAAAAAATAGTTCCATAGAGACCCACATTAGCTTAATGCCTTGGCATCACCTCAAAACAACACCAAAATAAAAAATAAAAAAGTTAGCATTACTTAATTGGAAAAAATTTGAACTAGAGACAGATCAAGAAAGTTTGAGATACTTGAAGACTCACCCCGCCATGATTGAGGAAGAAGAAGGGTGGACCATCGCCTAAAGCAGACCTCTTGGAAAAAGATTGAAGGTTCGACTAAAGGTCTTGTTTCTAGCTTTATTAGAGAATTTAATACAATGAACTATCCCACCATTCCCGAAGTCCATTAATGTCCCACCGACGAGAGTGACTAACAGAAGCAAGAGGATAGTAGAGGACCGTCTCTTCATTCAGTGGCTCGTTAGGTGGCAATTGTCGACATGCACCAAATCCATTTCGTACGAAGGAAGATATCAACAACAGGACGGAATGGATTTGGCAATTAATTTTAAATTTTGAAGTAGGTGAAGCTTGTAACGAGTATGGGCGGATAACACTTCATTCACAATCCATAAATGAGACTGGGTAGGTATTTGTATTTGCCTCGCTTCCACATGTACAATCACCAACTTTGGGAGACGAAATCCAATATCACAAATGACATGGTATCAACATGAACATATATGTGTTTATGATGTCTGAGGATGCCCAAACCAAAGACCGTCAGACTTATGCCGGAGAAAAGAGAACTATCACACCATTCAAATACCCACCATATATATAACAAGCGTTCGCTAAATCTCTCAAGTCCCTTATAGCTTACTCAATTCATACCATTCTCTCTTGTTTTTGGCAAAGTAAAAGTGTTCCACAAACACATTTACACCTCCATTTTCATAAGAGAACACACAGGGCGAGCAAATGTAGCATTAGACTTAGAAGGAATTGTCGATTGGGCACTATTATCTGTGAGTCGTGTCGGTTGGATCTAAAGGTGATAGGTGGGTACATTTGATTCATGGAGCGAGGCGATCTGGCTCTACTGGCTGACATCATCCAACGTTTATGCACCCAACATTCTTGTCAAACTGGCAAATCCATTAATTGTGTAATCAATTTTATACATTGAATGAATGACTTGAAGCCTGCAATAACACATCAAAGATATTAGCCGATTAAATTTTAGAAACATATGTTTTTTTATTATTTAAAAAAATACATATATTGATTTCCTATGTTACACATTGGATATAGCACACAAATTTAAAGTCAACAATAAACTAATATATAGTAAAAGGGCAAACTCATTGCTATAGTCCGAGCCTTCAGCAGGGACTAATAAGGCCTAGTAATAAGGAAGAATAAGTCAAATGTAAGAAGACCTAATAGAGGCTTCCACTTCTAGAAGATATTCCTCTAGATTGTTCTTGTGGTAGATAGATTTAGTATAAATAGGAGTAGAGGGCATAAGAAGTTTTGTCTTTGCCCCCTCGAAGAGGCAAGTGAACATTGTTTCCTATCAATAAAGGTATTATTTTGATGTTGTGGTTTCATCTATTGTATTGTTCCATTGTTATTCTCTAGAGTATTTATGTTTTCTGTTGTTATAATAGATCTGGTAGGATATGGATTGCCAACCATATGATGTTATCTCCACCAATAACACCAATAATGCTAGCAATATATCTCGATACTATTAATGGTTGCTTCTCGATCCTTTTGGTAACATGAGGCAAGAGTGTCAGGTGAGTTTGAAGAGATCAAAGGTGAGTTTGAAGAGATCAAATGATGAATTGTTCGATGTCAACGAGGTTATGGCCTTCGAATCTCAGACCATCAAAAGTATGATCCAGGATACAGGTACCGCCAACACCACTCCTTTCCCTAACGTCTCCAACAAGATACTCTAGAAGGGACAAGATGATGTCACCGAAATAAAGGACAAG
>ML811352.1:172076-198019 GCA_009831015.1 Picea engelmannii | reverse complement strand
TCTAAACGGTCTTTTGTGAACAATGTCTGATATGGAACCAAAGATTTGATTTGATGTTGCCAACCCGGGAGTACAGCCTCTGTTAGCTGTTGATAATCTTGACTTTCCTCAGCGCGCCTCTTTGTAAGCCCCTGTTAGCTGCGAAAAGTAATTATTTTCAACAGTGCGACATATCAATTGAAACCGTTTCTTAGCTGTGGAAAGCGTGTACTTTTCACAGCGCACCACCCGCGACTGATTTTCAAACCTTTTAAGATTTGTCACTTTCAACAGCGCATGAACTGCTGAAAAGAGCTCCTTAGCTGTTGAAAGTGGGCACTTTCCACAGCGCACAACGAATCTTTGAAAACACGTTAGCTGTGGAAAGTAAAAAATGACAATTTTGAAAAAGAAGACTTTACAATCCAAATTATTTCTAAGTCAAACCAAAATCTAAAATTTTTCTCAGCTATAAAAACTCAAAAGTAACTTGAGGACGCTACCAATAGCCATGATATCCACTACAAAATTCAACCGAAAGAATGGTTTCATTTTGGGAGTTAACAGATGCAATCATCAACACTCCCTCTCAGCTAGGGAGGCATTATTCATCATGCCAAGTCTCACATGGATGTACTTTGAATTTTTTCTTGGCTGGAGTCATCAATACTCCCTCTCAATAAGGAAGGCATCTTTACCAAGTTAGTTTGGTGAAGATGTCTGCAATCTGCTCATGTGACATAGGAAGGTATTGTATGTGTACGATTATCCTTTGCATCATATCTCTGATATAAGAATATTTCATCTCATCGTGTTTCAATTCATCAGGAAACACTGGGTTCTTAAGGAGCTTCTACACACGGCTATTGGTTATCATCATAGGATCCATCTCATCTATTAGAAGCTTGTGGAGCCACATTTCTTGCACACTCGATGCTATATACTATGCTTATGTGGTACTCAAGGCCATAGAGTTTTGTTTCCTGCTATATTAGTAAACCATGGCAAACTTCATGGTAGAACATCAACCAGATGTGCACTTCCGGTCCACTGTACTTTCTGCTTAATCTGAATCGACATATCTTACAAACTCAAGTTCACACTGGAGGCATATCTCAGGCCATATCCAACTGTTCAAGTTCACACTGGAGGCATATCTCAGGCCATATCCAACTGTGCCTTGTATATATATATATATATATATATATATATATATATATATATATATATATATACATGTTTTGTTGTTGTCTGGTGAGTCTGTCTTGGTTGACTCATGACATGACTAAGCACATTCACTGCATGGCATGAATCAAGTCTGGTGTTAACCAGATACATCAATGGTCCAATCAACTGTGGATCAGTCTCGTCTGAATCATCATCAATATTATTCTTTAAGTCTATCACGGTGGATTTTGCATTTTGTCATACTGAACTTCTTTAATATTTTCACTGTATATTTTCCTTGACTCAGGGAAAATCTCATTGGTCCTCTGTTATACTTCTTGTCCCAAGAAGTAGTGCATCATACTCAGATTCTTTATCTTGAATTCAGAAGTCAATGATTACTTATATCCAATGACAAGGCTTTCTGAATAAGTCATCAAAATCAGGCTCTTGTCACCAACACTATAATAATACAGATTTGGATCAACAACACTCTTGCTAGAATCCAAACTCATCAAGAATCTATCTATCTGATATAGTTTCCAACTCATATATGATAGTACGGATGGAAGTGTATCGGGTTTACTGGATCAAGTGTCTCATCATAGACAACTCCCTCTGTTTGTGAGAAACCTCTGGCTATACATCTCGTTTTGTATTTCTCGACACTTCCATTAGTTGCATGCTTAATCTTATAGATCCACTTAGAAGTTACCACAATCTTCCCTTCTAATCCCTGAATAATATCTTATACATCATTCTTTAAGATATACTAGTATTCTTATGTTATGGCATCTTGCCACACCTCTTCTCCTGTTGTTTCTCTAAGACAAGGAGGCTTGGCATCAATGAAGTGGCTCATGACTGAAGGATAGCTTCGAAAATATTTTTTTTTTCTTTCTTGGGATGTTCCTTGAGAGGATTGTATGTTTATCTGCCTCTTGCAGAGTGATTCTATGTAAGCCTTTTATGCCCTACTGCAATATCTCTGAACATATCAACTGGAGCAACTGGAATAATGTATGTCTCTTTCTGAACTGCTGAAGGGGGAGAAGCTATTGTCTTACTGTCAATATTCATCTGAGATTCTCTGGATCTTTGAAAGACTATCTCTTCTTCAAGGACAACGTCTCTGCTTGTCTCAATCTGTCTCTAACCAAGGATGTCAATCTGGAATGTTTTTGAGAATTCACTATATCCTTTCTTTCTAAAGTATTTAGCTTGGAATTCTTCTCTTTCGGTACATGAAAATACACTGGGCACCCAAATAACCTGAAGTGTTCAATCTCGGGCTTCATTCCGGTGAAGAATTCTTTGGGAGTTTATGTTTTTCAAAGTCTGTTGAAGACTCTTGTTCTAAACATATACTGTGTCATGCATGCTTCTGCCCATAGAATCATAGAAAGATTCTGATCATGCATTATTGCATTGGTTGTCTCAATGATGGTTCTATTCTTCCTCTTTCTCAAATGGTTATGACTCCCTCTGAGTCAAGTAGCTCCCTCTGAAGGATAAACATCTTCCTTTGTTGTTGACCTGTCTAGAACAAGAAAATAGGAGGAACCAAAACAAGAATATCTCCTAAAGGAGAATAATGAGTACATCTAAAATCAAAACAATTTTAAGGATTGTTGTCACAGCTACAATGCCTACTTGTAATGTAGCAAACTTTTAGAAGTATGGTTTAGAGAAATGACAATTACAACAATCAAACCTGGAGTCTTCACTTCCAGTGTGTTGTTCCTCTGAATGCACTGAGATCCTTCAGGATCCATGACGTCAACAAAAAGTTCCTTCCTCTTGCAATTTCCCTCATGACAATGATAACAAATAATATATATATACACGTGCATACTTGAGGGTGCTGATATGATTTCTCCAATGGCACATGGTTGATCTTTGTCCTCTAACATCTTCATGAAGGAGGTATGTCACAGTGACACCTTTTTGTATCACCCACAATAAGTCTTCCTGGAACAGAGTTTGCTTGAATCATCAAGCTTTCCTCCCATTATGATTTTTCTCATTTTTTTATTCTTCACAAACCCTTGTCAACTTGGATAGTAAACCTAATGGATAGGCTAGGCTAACACTTTTAGGTTTAGTTGGACTTACGACTACCAACAATAAGCCTTTGAAATATAGGAGAACATCGGTGAGCTGAAGAGCTCCTTCAATGAGTTGAAGAAACCCTAATTCTAAAATTTCTGCAGAAATTAGCGAAACCGTAGAAACCCTAGGGATAAAAAGTCAAAATGCCCGAAAATGCAATCTGAAGCTTGTTGGAGGTGCGTTGAAGGAGGCCGTACACTCCCATGCACTTTTTAGCCCCAACGTCCAAGTGTCAAGTGTTGAAACTCCTCAAAGAGGTAGGCCGTATGAAATTTCTGGAAACACTAGGAGGGTCGTACGGTTTTGCAAAAGAGAGAGAGGACGAACGAAATTTGCTTGTGTAATGGGTTTTTCAAGACCTACGCTCTGATACCATGTTGATTTTCAATAAGCTAGGTTAAGCATGAAGTTCATTCCATTTTATCATTTAACTTAACCATAGACAATAATGTTGCAACAACCAAGATCACAAGAAGAAACACCATGCACAAGAACACAAGAAGTATCCTGGGAAACCCTTCTCAACAAGGGAAGAAAACCCAACCAAATCCTTTGCTATATTCTTCAAGAGAAATACCTTCACCACCAAGAAATACCTATTACACAAGAGGGTGCTCAAACCCTAGAAGACTAGCGCCCAAGAGAGGTGCGCACTTTTCCCAAGTAAATGTACTTGCTGAAATTTCCAAACTCACATGAAAGATGTGTTTCCACAATGGAGATTTTACCTTTACTTATACTTGTCAGACAATTGGCTTAAGTTGATGGATAGCTGGTATGGATTGTTGGTTGTTATTGATGTCAACCATTGGAGAGTGATATTGTAAATTGATGTCAACCCTTGGAGAAAGTCTCGTAGCGAATTCTGGTAGCACAAAGGTTTGGGTAATGGACCCAAGGTTGTTTCATGTATAATGGTATGAGTTTTAATATATTTGAAGGTAAGACTATTCTATATGGATATTACATGTCATTCCATTTTTGGTGGTATGTGTAACGTCACATAACTCCTCACGGTTAGAGAGTTATGGCCATGTGAAGTTGGAGAACCTAGGTTTGGGTAATGGACCCAAGTTTGTTTGATGGATAACGGTATGAGTTTTGATATATTTGCAGGTAATACTATTATATATGGATATTACATGTCATTCCATTTCTAGTGGTATGTGGAACGTCACATAACTCATCACAGTTAGAGAGTTATGGCCATTAGAAGTTGGAGAACTCTCATGAGTCATCTAATAGCCCCAAAAGATCAAAGTAGTCAAAGTGGTTTAAGAGGATTTTAGAAGGCAAATAATAAAGTGAAGTGATGAGTGTAATATAATTCAAAGTGAATACAAAAGAAATTATTTAAATAATAAAGTTAATGGAGAAATTACTAAGTTGACAAGTGTTTAGAAGTGGGTTAGCCCTAAAATAAGGAAGGTGGTTTAAAATGGTTAGAAGGTAACCCCTTGAGGTAAAGTGAAGTGATGAGTGTGTTATATGTCAAAGTGAATACAAAATAAATTATTTAAATAATAAAGTTAATGGATAAATTATTAATTGGACAAGTGGTTAGAAGTTGGTTAACCCTAAAATAAGGAAAATGGGTTAAGATGGTTAAAAGGTAACCCCTTGAGGAAGCTACATGAAAGTATAAATAAGAGGCAAGGCTCTCTCATTTTATATCACACTTGAGCATATTGAATATCTACAGGTGACTGAGGTAACCAAAGGATATCTAAGCCGAATTTTAGAGAGAAGGTGAAGTAAAGAAGGCTGAAATTCAAGGGAGGATAAATTCTTTTGATGATGCTTTCTAAGGTATGTTATTTACAGGTCATCTCACCATTTTCGTAATAATTTTTTTTCTAGAATGATGCAGACCATGCAATTGATAGGCCATTGAAAAAACATATTCAAGTAGTTGTGGTACGAATTTAAGCTAATGGGTCGTTGTAGTTTACACTCCGTGGAAAATAGAGTTTGTGGCTAGTCCTGAAACTAGTCTAAAACATGTGTTTCAGGTAAAAATGTCATAACGTATTCATAAAATATCCAAATTAAGTAAGACCAAAAGTGTTGGTTAGAGTACATTATGTAGTATTCTATGTAAAATTTTCAGATCCATACAACAAATATTCCGTGCGGGGCACGCTCTACAAGTTCGCTCTCTAGACCAAAATTCAACAAGGTATGCCATTTTTGCTATAACTCCTTTTTTAAGAGGTTCCAAGTAGTGACACCTGGAGGCATTGCATAAAACACACTGAAGAACATTGTGTACTATTTTCATATCTTTATTCATTACAGGTACATAGTTATGATTAATTCAAGTTAGGGTTGTTGACTAATCCAAAACTAGTCATGTGAGACTAAAGAAAAGTTTGATGAAAATGCTAGTCTCTTGTTGTTAAAGTTAATGAAAGTTTGCAGGTATGTGATCATATACACCAGGTCTATTATAGAGTTACAAATCAGATTTGGATGATGAAATTGATGAGGGATTTTGGTTGAGGTACATGTTGGGTACATGGTTGAGACAAGTAATTGATGAGTTGGCACATACGCGAGGTGTATAGTTGATGATGTTGGTACATATTGATGAGTCGTAGGTTATGAGTAGTTGATACATGATTAGTACATACTTGGTACATGGTTGGAGGCACTTGTTAGTAGTATTATTGACACATGGTTTATGGATGATGTAGCATACTTGTATTGGTATATTATTAGAAGCACATATTGATCTTGGTGATGATTATGAGTTGTTGTGTTATGCTTGGTTGGTGCACATATTTGAGAGTTGTCTTGGTGATTGATCTTGGTGAGTAGATCTCATTTGGTTGATAAGATTTATGAGACAGGTTGTTGTGATAGGTTGTTTGGACAGGTTGTTTTGACATGTTATTTGTACAGGTTTGGTGCATGGTTGATGCACTTGTTCATGGTACAGGTTGAGGTACATGTTGGTGCATGGTTGATGCACTTATTTATGGTACAGGTTGATAACATGTTGAGGTACAGGTTGATGCATGGTTCAGGTTATTGGTACAAGTTGTTTGGTGTAGATTGATTGGTACATGTTTACAACAGTATATCTCACAGTGATAGTGTGACGGTGGTTCTATAATTCTACTTATACGTCAGGGCGGTTGGACGGGGCAAGGACAGGTGGTTGTAGCCGAAGATCATAGGGGGTTGTAGCCTCCTTCTGGTTTTAGCTAGAGAATTGGGGAGTTAGAGGTTCCCTCAGGTTGTAGCCCGAGAAACTAAGGGGTTGGAGCCTCCTTCTAGTTGTAGCTAGAAAACAAAAAAAGCTAGTGCTTCCAATGAATGTAATTCTTCAAGACATATAAGAAATCATTCTGTGGTTTTCTCCCGCTTTGGGTTTCCATGTAAAAGCACTGGTGTATTGTGTATGTGTATGATTGTTCATCTATTCATTGTTTATTTACTCTGCAAAGATTGGATGATAATGCTACATTGATATAACACTTGCATTATATGGTTAAAAAAGATTAGATTGCTCTATTATTGATTCACCCCCCTCTCAGTAATCCAACAATTGGTATCAGAGTCGGTTCTTCAGGAAACAATTTAACCACTGGAAGGAGATCATGGATTATTCTGAGAATGGAGTACCAATGTGTAATGGTCAGAATGGTTTTAAGTATGAGATGCAGAGCATAAGGACGAAAGTATTTTTACAGGCACATGGACATTATATTTGGTTATCAGTTGTTATAGGATATGATGGTTCAAAAAGGGCAAAGACTGCAGCCAAGAAGGAATTGAAGAAGAATAACAAAATAGAAATGGATTTCATCTGGGAAAGATTACCTAATCCAACAAGAGAAAAGGTTGGTAAATGTTAATCAACAAAAGAACTTTGGGATAAATTACTTGACATATATTCTTCACCCATCACAGATTCATAAAATGCCAAAGAAGATGCAGATACAAATCAAGAAGAATTATGTTCACCATGTCAAACATATTCAAAAGATGAAGAGTACATAATCACCAGAGGTATGTTGTTTTTCTTTAATTGTGAAAAACATGAGCATATTGAAATAGAATGCCATGAAGGAAATGAGACAAAAAAACAAATTGAAAAAGATGACAATTATGAGGCAGAATTGATTAGTGCTTTAGATGAACTAAGAGAAGAAAACAAGTCACTCAAGAAAGAATTGATGAAACAAAAAGAAAGTGTTCGCATTTTTAAGAAGCCCAACAGGTCATAGAGAACTTAAGAACTCAGCTACAAGAAGCCAGAAAGATCGAATAAAATCTTGAATATCAAAAGAAGTGTTTGGAAGCCAACATAGCAGCACAGAAGGAAGAAACATAAATGAGAGAGAATATATTGACAGATCATCTTAAGGAAATAACTAATGATCTAAAGTAGCTTGAGTCAGAGTTTGGTCAAGAAGAGAAAGTACTTGAAGAATAAATAATCACATTAAAAATTCAGCTTGAAGAAGCGAAGAGAACATAAGAAGTCATGAAGTCTCATATATTAAAGAAAGAAGAAGAGGTTGAGAAACTTGAAGAAGAAGTTGTCACATTGAGAAGTAGAATCGTCAATCTTAAAAATAACGTTGAAGAGACAGAAACATCCACATCAGTTACAGAGAATGAAGAGAAGCACTCTAGGTTGATAGAAAAGAAGAATGAAGAAAATAGAAAGAGTTATGCAAAATTACTCAAAGGAAGAAATCATGGTCAACCAGAATCTAATAAAACTATTGAAGATACATCTTCAAGAAGACCATCTGTGTTCAAGCCACAAAGAAGCTTCAATCATGATCATGATCAGTCAAGGCATAAATTCAGAAGGAATACACCACAAAGAAGATAATTCACTCACAGGTATACAAATTTATTTTATGGTCATTGTTTTTATTGTACTAATTTTGGACATAAGGTTGCAGATTGCAGGGATTATAAAATAAATGTTTAAGCAAGAAGTGCTTATGTGGCCGCACGTAACATTGAGTGTTACAAAAGTCTTAACTATGGACACATAACCAATGATTGTAGAAGCATGATCGGTACTTCCATGAAAGAGAACACCGATATCATATATAAGAAAGTATGGATAAGAAAACAGGAAGAACAGGTGAACAAAGACTAGGTACCAGAGATCGCAAGATTGACAATAAAACGAGATGAAAAAAAATCTACAGAGAAAAATAAAGATCTCAGATACATAAAGGTTTTGAAAATAACTGAAAGAAATGAAGGACAGGTAAATAAGGAACGGGGTCAAGAGATTGTACTTTCAGGAATTGTAGTGAAAGATGAATCCACAGACAGAAAGAAAGAAGTCAGAGCTCAAAGAGATAATGAATCTACCAATGAAGATGATGATGAATCTACCAATGAAGATGATGATGAATACACATCAGAGCATGAATTGTTATGAGCCATCCGACTTAGAGACTCCCAAGTAATATGAATATTAGACATGGGGAGTCTATGCGATAGTTGTGATAGACCAAAGAACTGTCCTTCAAGCAGCTTGCAGAGTTTGAGAAGACTTAGCAGAAGTACAATTTGATAGATTAATCAAGACTTCATGATAGTATAGTGATAAATGGGTCAGCATTATGGACAATTGCGCAAGTAGATTCTTGGATAGTATGGATAGAGATGGATTTGTAAGAACACTTAGCAGGTTTGGACAGATATATGACAGTGGATTCATATATTGGTTCAGAGAGTGGTTCAGAAACAAAATAACATTATCATAATGGATGATAATTACACAAGAAATGGCTCGAACAATGCTAATGGATTCCAGATTGACAAATATTTTTTTGACACATGTAGTGCATACATCAGTTCACATTCAAAACAAAGTAATGCTCAAAAACAACAATGACAAAACTCCCTACAGACTATGGAAAGGAAGCGTAGACAACAACCTCTACATCAAGGTAACTCAGGGTAATATTTTATTAATTGAAATTTATGTTGATGATATTGTTTTGGAAGTACTAATGACAGGTTAAGCCAGAAATTTGCAAAGGATATGCAGAATGAATTTGAAATGTCATTACTTGGAGAACTATCCTTCTTTTTGGGTCTTCAGATATGTCAAAGAAACCAATGAATTTTTATTTCTCAAACTAAGTATATCAGAGAAATGCTAAAGAGGTTCGGAATGCAAGATTGCAAACCAATTACCACTCATATGCAAACCAATTGCAAGTTGAGCAAAGATGATGATTCAAAGTCTATAGACTAGAGGAAATGTAGGTCAATGATTGGTAGCTTACTATATGTGACATCATCCAGACCAGATGTAATGTAGGCAGTTGGACATGTGACATGATTTCAAGCAACACCAAAGGAATCAGATGTATTAACAGTGAATAAGATTTTCAGATATCGCAAAGAAACATAAGAGTTTGGATTATGTATCCAAAAGGAAATGATCTATCACTTATTGCCTACACAGATGCAGATTGGGAAGGTTGCATTGATGACCGACAAAGCAACAATGGAACAACGTTTTACTTGGGTGAGTGTTTAGTATCTTGGCCAAGCAAGAAACAATCATCAATATCCTTATCTACAACAGAGGCAGAGCATATTGCAACAACAACATGTTGTACACATGTTCTATGGATAAAACAAACTTTGACAGATATACAGGTTGAGTATGATGAGCCTATTCCAATATATTATGATAATACAAGCGCCATCAGTATCTCAAAGAACCCGGTGATGCACTTCAAGATGAAGCACATTCCAGTCAAGTATCACTTTCTACGGGAATAAGTTGCAAAGAAGAACATTAGAGTTGAATATGTAGGAACAAAAGAACAAATGGCAAACATCTTTACAAAACTGCTTCCACGGGAAGCCCTTGAGTATCTTCGCTAGAGACTGTGAGTAATTTGTACTCCAAAATGAATTATTTTGAATGCTTATCTTATATGTATTAGATGTACACGAGGAAGCACCATAAATAGGACAAAGGGGGAGGTATTTATCATATACAGAGGTAAATGCTTAGAGAGAGAGAATAGAGGCATGTTTCCAAGGGGAGCGATTATCACAAGGGAAGAATGAGCGATATGGCTTCAGAGTGATACCATTTGTCAAACAGGTAGATATTATTCATATAAAGGGAGAGAGAGTAATCAGAGGCTTATAAACACAAAGAAAAATCAAAGGCATGTAGAGAGGGGGAGCAACGCCAAGGAGAGTTTAGTCAAGGGGAGCAGCCCCAAAGGGAGATACCCTTTTCCATTGATGTCAAAGGGGGAGAGATAGAAACATTGATGAGGAGTATAAGCATGAATGTTATCATGACTAAGTGTTGCCATCAATGCCAAAGGGGGAGATTGTCAGACTGTTAGCTTAGGTTGATGGATAGTTTTTTGTCATTGATGTCAACCATTGGAAAGTGATATTGTAGATTGATTTCAACCCTTAGTGATTGATTTCAACCCTTGGAGAAAGTCTGGTAGCGAATTCTGGTAGCATAACGGTTTGGGTAATGGACCCAAGGTTGTTTCATGTATAATGGTATGAGTTTTAATATATTTGAAGGTACGACTATTCTATATGGATAATACATGTCATTCCATTTCCGGTGGTATGTGGAACGTCACATAACTCTTCACGGTTAGAGAGTTATGTCGATGTGAAGTTGGAGAACCCAGGTTTGGGTAATGGACCCAAGTTTGTTTGATGGATAACTGTATGAGTTTTGATATATTTTCAAGTAATACTATTGTATATGGATAGTACATGTCATGCCATTTCCATTGGTATGTGGAACGTCACATAACTCCTCACGGTTAGAGAGTTATGGCCATGTGAAGTTGGAGAACCCTCATGAGTAATCTAGAAGCCCCAAAAGGTCAAAGTAGTAAAAGTGGTTAAAGAGATTTTTAGAAGGTAAATAATAAAGTGAAGTGATGAGTGTACTATAATTCAAAGTGAATACAAAAGAAATTATTTAAATAATAAAGTTAATGGAGAAATTACTAAGTTGACAAGTGGTTAGAAGTGGGTTAGCCCTAAAATAAGGAAAGTGGTTTAAGATGGTTAGAAGGTAACCCCTTGAGGTAAAGTGAAGTGATGAGTGTGATATAGGTCAAATTGGATACAAAATAAATTATTTAAATAATAAATTTAATGTATAAATTACTAATTGGACAAGTGGTTAGAATTTGGTTAACCCTAAAATAAGGAAAGTGGGTTAAGATGGTTAAAAGGTAACCCCTTGAGGAAGCTACATGAAAGTATAAATAAGAGGCAAGGCTCTCTTATTTTATATCACACTTGAGCATATTGAATATCTACAAGTGAATGAGGTAACCAAAGGATATCTAAGCCGAATTTCAGAGAGAAGGTGAAGTAAAGAAGGCCGAAATTCAAGGGAGGATAAATTCTTTTGATGATGCTTTATAAGGTATGTTATTTACAGATCATCTCACCATTTTCACAATAATTTTTTTTATAGAATGATGCAGACCGTGCAATTGATAGGCCATTGAGAAAAAATATCCAAGTAGATGTGGTACGCATTTTAGCTTGTGGGTCGTTGTATTTTTGGAGTTACACTCCGTGGAAAATAGGGTTTGTGGCTAGTCCTAAAACTAGTCTAAAACAAGTATTTTGGGTAAAAACGTCATAACTTCTTCATAACAGATCCAAATTAAGTAAGATCAAAAGTGTTGGTTAGAGTATAGTCTATAGTATTCTATGTAAAAATTTCAGATCCATACAACAAATATTCCATGTGGGGCCTCGCTCTACAAGTTCGCTCTCTAGAATAAGCCATAATTCAACAAGGTATGTCATTTTTGCTATAACTCATTTTCTGAGAGGTTTCAAGTAGTGACACCCAGAGGAATTGCATAAAACACACTGAAGAACGTTGTGTACTATTTTTAGATATTTATTCATTACATGTACATAGTTATGATTATTTCAAGTTAGGGTTGTTGACTAATCCAAAACTAGTCATGTGAGACTAAAGAAAAGTTTGATGAAAATGCTAGTCTCTTGTTATCAAAATTAATGAATGTTTGCAGGTATGTGATCATATACACCAGGTCTATTACAGAGTTACAAATTAGATTTGGATGATGAAATTGATGAGGGCTTTTGGTTGAGGTACATGTTGGGTATATGGTTGAGACAAGTAGTTGATGAGTTGACACATACATGAGGTGTATAGTTGATGATGTTGGTACATCTTGATGAGTCATAGTTGATGAGTAGTTGATACATGATTGGTACATATTTGGTACATGGTTGGAGGCACTTGTTAGTAGTATTGTTGACACATGGTTTATGGATGATGTAGCATAATTGTATTGGTATATTATTAGAAGCACATATTGATCTTGGTGATGATTATGAGTTGTTGTGTTATGCTTGGTTGATGAACATCTTTGAGAGTTGTCTTGGTGATTGATCTTGGTGATTAGATCTGATTTGGTTGATAAGATTGATGAGATAGGTTGTTTGGACATGTTGTCGTGACATGCTATTTGTACAGGTTTGGTGAATGGTTGATGCACTTGTTCATGGTACAGGTTGAGGTATAGGTTGGTGCATGGTTGATGGACTTATTTCTTGTACATGTTGATAACAGGTTGAGGTACAGGTTGATGCATGGTTGACGTATGGTTCAGGTTATTGGTACATGTTGTTTGGTGCAGGTTGATTGGTACAGGTTTATAGCGGTATATCTCACAGTGATAGTGTGACAATGGTTCCAAAATTATACTTATACGTCAGGGTGGTTGGACACGACAAGGACAGGTGGTTGTAGCCACCTTCCGGTTGTATCTGGAGATCATAGGGGGTTGTATCCTCCTTCTAGTTGTAGCCAGAGAATTGGGGAGTTGAAGCTTCCCTCAGGTTGTAGCCTGAGAAACTAGGGGGTTGGAGCCTCCTTCCAGTTGCAACTGGAAAATAAAGGAAGTTGGTGCTTCCAATGAATGTAATTATTCAAGACATATAAGAAAAATCATTCTGTGGTTTTCTCCCGCTTTGGATTTCCACGTAAAAACATTGGTGTACTGTGTATGTGTATGATTGTTCATTTGTTCATTGTTTATTTACTCTGCAAATATTAGATGATAATGATACATTGATATAACACTTGCATTATATGGTTAAAAAGGATTAGATCGCTCTATTACTGATTCACCCCCCCTGTCAGTAATCCAATAATACTAACCTAAACATGTCAATAGAAGTGTCTATTGGCTCAATAGAGCTGACCTCTTTAAGTCACATTATAATTATAATTAATATTAACCAAATTAATTATCATTTACATTTATTATTAATCACATTAAGGTGGGGCCGATCTGTACCATTTACATTACAATTAGGGTTACAGGCAAGTCTGACTCTTGAACAATATATAGCAAAGGATTTGATACACCCACTAGTGCTTATCCACTAGGGGAACATCCATAGGGATGTCATATCTCTGGTTCACTGCATTACACATAAGAAATAGATCTTCACACATTCACATTCCACAGGCACATCCACTCTACAGATCTTCTTTCCCACTACCTCACACATGAGAATCATCTGGAGTCTTCTCGTCAAATCTGTTGCTCAGAGGAGGCTAATACATCATCTTCATTTCTTTTCACATGACGATGCACCCAATACTTTGGGATTTCACACATTCACCTTGTGCTCAGCCACATGCGCGTCCAACTCAACATATCACCTTTCCCATTGTATAATCATCTAGAGTTCTTCTCAACTCTCTGAATGGAGGAGGTCATCTCTACGTTCCTAGCTCTGTCTCAGGAAGGAACCACATACCCTTCTTAAGGGTTTTCTCTCAGGTTTGTAAGCTGAGAGAAAGACTCACATGGTTGCAATTATCCACATCTCACAGGTTTGTAAGCTGGAGAATGTCTCACATAGCTGCAATCATCAACGATATCTTGCTCTGTTTCACTGTTGTTTTTATGTGTTTCAGACTTGCAAAGACAATGTTTACTATAGACTTTCAAAACCTAGATAAATATGGCATTTTTGGTTTAGTTAAAGCTTGTTTTCCTCTTAGGGGTAGTGTAACATACCTAGCCACCCATAGACTGGGCACGCTAATCAATTTGTAACGTACCCAACTGTTAGCGATTATTTTTGTCATTTGGCGCAGAAGCACCCAGGGCTGTTGATTGCACACGAAATGCTCAAGCGCAGCACAGGAGAATCCCTATTTTTCCAAGTAGCAGGTCAAGCGAGCGGGCAAAATGTCGTCGGCAACATCCAAGGTCTAT
This sequence comes from Picea engelmannii, assembly GCA_009831015.1. Taxonomy (NCBI): domain Eukaryota; kingdom Viridiplantae; phylum Streptophyta; class Pinopsida; order Pinales; family Pinaceae; genus Picea; species Picea engelmannii. Next base: position 183,482 of record ML811352.1, on the reverse strand, counting down.
TTTGCGAAGCAGATCGACGGTCGGTGGGTAATTGCAGTCAGTCGAGTCACGCCAAGTATAGCGCAGAAGTTTTCAAAGAGGTGAACGGTCAGAAGTCTCCGTGGAGAACTCGCGAATTAATGAGGGCCATTGATCGCGATCAGTTGATGCATGGGTCCATTTCTTGAACTCGGGGTTCGTGAGTTAGGAGGGCGGACCATATCCTTTGGTTGCACGAGATCGTGAGCCGCGAGAATTGTGGAAAGGAAAAGATCCATCGCCTCTCGAGATTTCGCGGAGGGAGAGTGCCAAGGTTCGACGCTCCAACTCGCGAGGTCGCGAGTAGCGAGAGGCGCTAGCACTTAAGCCTTAGTCGACAGTTACGTGTGGAGGGAACCGACAGTAAAAATATCTATACAGTATTGCCGAGAAGATCTCAGGCGTCCATCCAGAGGGACACGTGGTGCGCGATTAGGCTCCTCGCCTTTTCACCCATCGCGACTTTGAAGCATAAGGACTAGCTCCTCCCAGCCGTGAGACACGAAGTGCCGAAGGCGTCCAGGGCCCGGGCCCACAGTATTGCCGAGAAGATCTCAACCGTCCATCCAAGGGGACGCGTAGTGCATGATCAAGCCATGTCGTCATTTCGTCTGTCGTAACTTTGAAGCATGAGGAGCAGCCTCCTCCCATCCACGAACTTGCGAATCACGAAAGGGAAAGAACTTTTAAAGATTGGGCCCACAGTATCAGGGGGGAAATCTCAGCCGTCCATTTGAAGCAGACACCTGGCGCGCGATTAAGCTCCCCGTCTTTTTGCCCATTGCGGTTTCAAAGCACAAATAACAGCTCCATCATATCCTAATATGCGAAATAGCGAGAGCATTCAGGACCTGGGGCCCACAGCAACGTCGGGTGAGTTTAGGATCGTCAGATTTGAAGGACGCGCGGCACCAGATTGAGCCGTCTCGGCATATCGCTCATCGCGATTTCGATCAGCAAGGATCAACCCCTTCATATTCGCGAAAGCCGAAAAGAGCCATGGGAATAGACACGTGGTCACAGTCCGTGGTCACTTGGAGAAAGAGAGAAGCTGCGTAAAGAAGGCCGAAGCACCGAGTTCAGTTACAGAGAGGATCGTCGTAGTCTCCAAGCACCATCGGATCCAATCTCCATATTGTTTCTCGCCTGGAGTAAATGATGACAAGAGCGGGTGGTTGAAACCTCCTTTCATTCATTAAGTGAGGGGATGGAGGGTTTGGCAAACCGTCTGCCCGAGGAAGTCCTGTGTATCGATTTTCTCAAAGACGCCATGCCGAAGTCCTCAACTCGACAGAGAGGTCTGCGCACGCTAGCCCAGCTCTTAATGGTTCAGCTACCCTCCTTACAGGAGCCATGCGTAGTTAAGATGGCATTTAAAGAAAGATATCAGTACGAGTTTGACTGAAGAGACACCAAGCCTTGGGCGACTGGGCACGCCTCTGTTAGGCAATTTTCTCTGAGTATATAAACTCAGTCTTTGTATTTTGTAAATGATCGATGGTTGAGAAGAGCTCTCGGTTGTAAAGTTTTAATGAAACATTGTTATTCTAGTTATGCATGGACTTCTGAGACTTCTTGCCTTATGAATGCCGGTTTCTTTACATCTTTGTTATACTGTGTTAGAGAAGCTCGAAATTGGAGGATCCAGTCGAGTTGTAGCTGTTATAGGATGATGTTGTAATGGATCACTGTAATAGTTATGTTGTCTCTGATCAGTCCTTGTGATTTTTCCCAGCGCTGAGCGACTTGGAATTGGAGGATCCAGTCAAGTCCCCCTTTAGTTTCTCGAGACCCTGAACCAAGAGGATCTTGCATTCAGAGTCTTTCTTCTACATGCTGCTGAAAGACTGTTGCCCAAAGTAGTTCGTTCACCCCTCCTACTGAGTCTTCTACCTGTCCAGCTTTCAATCAACCCACTGGCTGAAGTTAGATCAAGACCTCCTTTGTCCCATACATGCTAGACCTAGTCCCTGAGTTAGAATGATACTTCCTTGAGTCTTTACCTCTATTTGATCATGCTTTTAAAACTATCATGACATAAACTAATGGGTGTCGGGCTCTGCTCCTGCAAGCAATCCATGAGTGACTTCCGTCGCCAACACCAACCACCCACATGCTTGCCACACTACTCCAAAAATCTCTTCTGAACTGATCTCAATCCAAAATCAAGCATGAAAGACCCACATGCATTAATCAAGATCCATTCTATAGCATAAAAGAAATAAACAATGTGCCATACACAACAAATAACCAACAAACAAACACATTATAAATATACATCTCAGAGATAATTAAATACACAATAGAATATACATTATACATAAAACATAGAGAGCACTTATCTTTGCAAGTAAACATTCACCAACTGGCTGCAGACCAAGGACGTTCCTCCCAACCATAGACACTATTGTTCTTTTACTCTCAACAATAGGTCACCCCTAAGCTAGGGCTATGAATCCACAAGGACAAGTCCTAGGCCAAATCTAAAACACGCAACAGTTGGCTAACTAGCTCTCAGGGTCCCAAGCACACAACAAATCTGAATTTCCAGCTCTCTTTAACCCTTAGCCTGCACAACCCAAAGAAATGAACACCTTTCTTTGCCATGCAGTCCCTCAGTTTGTTCCATTTCTCTCCAGGACTCCAGTGCTACTGGTTAGGAAATCTCCCTTCTAGAAAATCCAAGGATTCTCAGTTGTGGAAAATTCTTTTCCGAATTGCCATCAATCTCATGCACATAGAAATCCATTGGCTAACTAGCTCTCAAGTTTCCCAACCACACAGCAAATCCAAATTTCCATCTCTCTTTCCCCATCATATTGCACAACCCAAACAAATGAACACATTTCTCTGCCATGCAATCTCTCAGGTTGTTCCATTTCTTTCTGATGCAGGAGCATCTCTCCACATCAGCCAGCCAGCCAGCCAACCACGTTAGTGAATTCAAATCGCGCGTTGAAGAGAGAGGCGTAGCCTCATTTGAAATTTGAATTGAATGTAATTTAATTGCTTACGTTGTTGAGCCATAGAGCCGTGCCTTTGTGAAGGCATAGGGTAGATAGGCCTTTAATGTTTTGTAAGGATGAGATCTAGATCCGGATAGTGGACTAGACAGCCCATTCAATGTAATTGAATAGGGTAGGTAGATTGGAGGGAAGAGCTCGAAGAGCCCCCTCATGTAAAAAGATCTATGGTATCTCTTTATTAGTTAGTGGATAGAGATATGATCTGCGAGTAGAGAGTAGAAGAGAAGGAGCCGAGACCTTGTTACAGGCCGTGCTCAGGAACACCTTTGTAAAGAGGCATTTTTATTAATATAAACAGAAGAAATTTTTCCTGCATGTATTTATGTATTATGTGGATGCCTTAATGTGTTCTATTTTATGATGTGAATCCATGTTGTAGATGTATGTTGTAGGTTTGCATTTGCAGGAGTGTATTTGATTTTCAGGCTTGAGGTTCTTTGTGGTTTCATGCCAGGAGGGCGTGACAGAGTACTGCGGTCTCTGGATACTAGTGCACTGAAGCACTTCTGAATTCTGCGGGTTCAGACAAAGACGTGTTGCGGCACAGGAACTGAAATCAACAACTCAGGGAAGACCTCAAGGTTGCTGAACACCTTGGAGGCAAGGCTGTGGGAGAAGAACACAGTTGCAGACAGGATCACTGGGGATTCTGTGAAGCTCTGCCAAGTGGGCGTTGAGCATATGCATAGTGGTGCATTTGGAGGAACTCTGCTGTGAGTTCAGAAAGAAGAACCAGAATCACTAGGGGATTCTGAAGAGCTCTGCCAGGTGGGCATTGAGCAGGTGAAAGGAGTGCACAGAGGACAGAACTGCTGAACGTTCTGTGAAAAGATACTCTGCCAGGTGGGCATTGAGACAGGGTGCAGACAGGCAAAGAGAAGAGAAGAGAACTCTTTGAGTTCTGGAATTTAAAGGAAGAGTCCATTGAGGGATCTTCACAGGGTTGTTGAACACCATGCAGACTCAGCAAGAGGTTGCTTGAGAGAGAAATAGCCAGGAGGGCATTACATTCTCCATCTGTGGGAGAAGAAAGAAGGATAAAATCCCTTAGTGGTTTGAGCGTTTGAGAAGCTCAGGAGAGACAACACTGTGTGTGCGTGAAGACTCTGCAGAGACGCAAAAGTCAAAGAATCCCTTGGGGATTCAAGGAGAAAAACTCAGGAGGAATAGCGTCGTGGAGAACGCAGGCGAGGCTTAAAGCTAAGGAGCTCGCAGAGAAGGAAGACAAAGGTCGAGGCCTTTGAGAACTTGGAATTTTCCCAAGCACTGGAAGAAAGTGTAGAATCTCAGGAGGGAGCACAACAGCCGTTGGATCGGCTGAAGAAATATGGACCGTTGAATATTTCATGTCCAGGAGAGAGTAGGAGGAGCACGCAGAAGAGGAGATCGTAGGCCATTGGATCTCACTCAGATACCCGCCAACCATTGGATCGGGTGAAGACGCGCGGAGTTTAGCCTCTGGAAAAGTGCGCAGGAAGAAGAGATCGTGAGAATCAGATCTTGCTCAGGATCGCCGACAGTCGTTGGATCGACAAGAAGTTGCATGAGGGTTGAGCTTTCATGAGAAGCAGAGAAGTAAAGTCCCGACAGGCATCGGGATATCGACACTTAGGATATCGGGGATATCGGGGACGTGAGGAGAGTCACTCGATACCCGAAACCCCGAATCAACGAGATTTGATCTGAGTCGTTCGTTTGGGAGCGGATGCGTGTCACGAGATTTCCCACATCGAGGACTCGGGCATCGAAGGTTGGAAGGGGAAGTCTTTCGACTTCATGAGTGACGAAAACACGAAAAGGCGAAAGTTCCGTTGTGGGACCTAGCTGACGTCACACCGAAATATCGGGATTCGGAGGATCGGGGATCCCGTGGACAAGAAGTCCATGCATTTCATAATTACGAAGTCCGAAATCGCGAGAAGGAGGAGATCGAGAATCGCCATATCGACATTTCGCGTATCAGTATTTCGGGGGTCCAGAGGACGGGAAGTTGAGCGCATGGGTCGCGAAACCCTGAAAGGAGATAAGGTTGTGGTCTTATGAGGACTAGTCATATGGACTAGGGCATAGCCAGGAGGGGCTAAGGCACGAAAGGAGCGCATTGGCAAATCGGAGTTTGGGAGTTCGAGAGAACAAGGAACTCTTGTCATCGGGAAACATAAAGTCCTGAAACCCGAAACTGAGTCGGGGAAAGCTCACGGTTGAATCTAGAACAGCTGTGCGGGTAAACAGAACGACCTGTGGATCGAGTTTTCAACAGAGATTCTAGAAGGGAATTGAATGAGCCGCTTCGGCTCAAGGAGCCGATTAATCGATCCTGTGGCGGATGTAGGAGACGAATGTCATCACTCTCCAGGGCTCTAGTACTACTGGTCAGGAAATCTCCCTACTGGAAACTCCAAGGATTCTCAGATGTGGACATTTCTTTCTGAATTTCCATAAATATCATGCACACAATAATCCATTCCCTCCTGGAATGATCAGTGATTTATTACAACCATCTAGTAATGGCTCTCCTCTTCCAAGCATTTCTTTCCATGCTCGGACCAATATCACATGAATGAGCAAGAATGAGGCACCAAAAATGAAAGAGTGAGAAGGGTGTAACAATGAATGAATAAGAACAAGTGAACCCTGGACCACGAGAGAGTGAGTGGAGAAGAAGAAGAAGAACCCCCCAAAACAGCCCCCAAGGGATGTTTATATAATTGCATGAAAATAAGAACCACATGGCCTTCCTCCCAAGAAGCTCATGTAACCCCTTTTATCCATAAAATCAATTATGGGTAAATAAAATATAATAAAAATACTTAGCCCCTTAAACCCCCTCTCTCGTGGAATCATAACCCCCTATCTATTTTGTCCTTGTCCATCTTGCAGCCAACGATGCATTTTATTAATGTATATAGATGCATTACATTTCCTAGGCACTCTGGCCCCTTTTCAACTTTACTGACTCACCAACCTAAGTCACATTTACATAATACATTATAGTTCATAAGGGTTAGAACCGGGGTGTTATAGGTAGACATTGTTTTTGGCTTTTTGAGACTTATCCCTAGAGACTGTCATGGTCTATGGAGGACTGAATTTGTTGAACTCCCTCTGTATTTTTATCTGTAATCTTTGTTTATACTAATACTAAAGCTTATATTTACAAAAAAAAAAGTTAAGAGAAAAGTAAAATTAAAAACAATATTTTTTCCTTTATTTAATACATAAATAATTTTTTTTAACAATAAAGGGGGAATTTATATTAATATAAAAAAGCCCCAAAAAGCACCCGAGCAAAAACAAAGCTTCAAAATGAGGAGATGATCCAAAGGCCTACTCATTCCAAGGTCATACATATCATATAGTTGCACATAGAGTAGTTTCATAGTTACATTTTGTCCAAAAAGTCTGTCTGAATATACCAGGTAAAAAGTCTCTAGAATGCAGATACAAAAACAATTCATATATTATAAGAAAGGGAAAGAAACAATCCAGAATTCACTACCCATAACTAGAACCTCAAGCTAGGTTGTTCAAATCCAACATAGGAGCTCGATGTGCCGGTGAGGATGCCATTTACAAGTTGCCCTGATCATTCAAAGTAGAGGAGCTAGGAGGAGGTTGGAGGTGGAGATATTCAAGCTGGGACCGAAGAACCTCGCATTCATCCTTGAGCTAGTAGATGCTCTGCCTTTGTTGCATGGAGATTTCTAGAACCAGGAGCACCTAAGACGATAATCTGTTGAATTGGAGTTGTAGAGAATGGATTGAGGTACGCATGTCTCCCATCTCTTCCTCAATCGTTTCCAAGCACTTTAGACATTTTCTGATAGAACCCCTTGCCATGATTGCTAGCATATGTAGAAGATGGAAAGTGAACCAGGGAGAAACAACTTAATTTCACTCGGTTGTGAAAATTGATAGGCTAGAAATTCCATAATACTCCGGGGACATGAACCATAAAAAAGAATTAACACAAGTGTGTGTTGATGCAAGCAACCTGGAGTCTGATCTCAGCTCCCACCTAAATCCATGATTGCAGGTACAGGTTATCACATCCATGGTGAGGCTATACATCCCACATGAGCCTGAGAGTAATGAGGAGAGCAAGTGATAAGAGGGCGCAATGGCGAGAGATTTAAAGCAATCGAGGGACATCATGAGGATAGCACGTGGAGCCACGGTCTTTGCATGTGTTGTTGTCGTGTCTGGTTGAGTGATGGAGATATGCTCTATGTGTAAAGTGTTGTCAATCCTTGAAATTATAACCATATACGGGTCCTGATGAGATAATAGACCCCCTTTTTTCTTGTTTTGTGATTTTTAAAGAGGGTCATGGGATAGGAGAGAAAGACGTGTTCTGGTTGACCCTGGTGATTCCTCGTGGATGCCTAGTAGCTTCATTTGCAAGACGGTTAGCCTCTGAGTTATTAGAATGAATAACATGGAAGAGATCTATGTTGTTGAAGGTCTTCATTTCTTGGTGAATTCTGAGCATAATTGATTGGAGTTGAATTTTATTAGGGAGATATTGAAGTCTTGCATGCTTGATTATTACTTTAGAGTCTCCTAGCACTGTGAGAGCACAGATACCCCGAGTATTGGCTAGGGATAATCCCTACATAAGTGCATAAGTTTTGGCTTGATTGTTGGATTTCACCCCTAGACTCCATTCATATGATAATTCTATGTTTCATCTAGGGTCATGAAGAACCCCACCCGCTCCTGCCACCCCGTTATATATAAATACTTTTTTATATAAATTCATTTTAATTTTAGATTTATCAAACATCATTAAAAATTCAAATTTCTTTACATACTTTAATACTTAATCCTTATTTACAGTTGATATATTTAAAGTTAAAATAAATCTCATTAATATAAATGAGAGAATAAATTCTTTAGGTCTCCTCCAAGTTCCCTACTATAATTTCCGAGGAAATGAACAAGGCCCTCAAGGAGGAAGTAACATAAGAAAAAATATTAGTGTCTCTTTGGCCTGGATGGCTTCGCGGTAGAATTTTACAAATGCTTCTCCAACTTAATCAAGAGCGATTTGTTGCTAGTTATCAAAGAGTCAAAAAGGGAAGGAAAAATGATAAGATCTTTCAATTCTACCTTCCTATGCCTAATTCCTAAGAAACTTTAAGGAGAGACCTTTGGGGACTATAGACTAATTTTGTGTTGCAACGTTATTTACAAGCTAACAACCAAGGTGATTGCGAGAAGGTTGAATCCCATCTTGAGTGAAATCATCGGGGAAGAGAAGTTTGGATTTCTTCAGAACAAACATATTCACGATGCAATGGCAGCAGCGTAGGAGGTATTTCACTCAATGAAGAAAAGAAACGAGAAAGCGACCATCTTGAAGTCAGATCTATCAAAGGCCTACGACATATTAAATTGGACCTTCCTTCACATGGTCCTAATTCAACTAGGCATGTCACTAAAGGTGGTTAACTGGATAATTCTTCAATTGTTCAAGATGAATCAGGCAGGGATGCCCACTCTCCCCCTTTCTTTTCCTAATCATAGCAAAAACTCTGAGTAGATCAATAAAGGAATCCAGATCTGAAGGAATGTTGAGAGGGATTCAAGTAGGGAGAGAACGATAGTCTCTCAATTGTTATTTGTCGACAATATCCTATGTTGCATTCAAGGCTCAAATAGAAACCTCTCGGTGTTAAATTATATCCTCGACATGTATTGTAAAGCTACAGATATGCAAATTAATATGGATAAATATAGCATTATTATACATAAATGTTCAGAGAATGAGAGAGTCCTCATGAAGAACACCTTGTTGACAAATGTTTACCAAGTAGCGTATGCTTGTCATTGATGGCAAGTACAACAGTGGAGATGGCAGGATAAGAAGGATAAAATCCCTTGGGGATTCGGACGTGAAATCTCAGGAGGAACATCGTCGAGGAGCACGCGCGCAACAAAGCTCAAGATACAGGAGTTCGCAGAAGAGAAGGGAGACAGAGATCCACAGCCGTTGGATCTCATTCAGAAAACTCGTCAGTCGTCAGATCGGACAGGAGCTACACGAGGTTTACCATCGGGAAAAGCCAAGGTGAAATCCTGACAGAATGAGGGCCGTCAGATCTGAATATAGACAAGAGAAGGGAGACAAAGATCCACAGCCGTTGGATCTCATTCAGAAAACCCGTCAGCCGTCAGATCAGACAGGAGTTGCACGAGGTTTACCATCGGGAAAAGCCAAGGTGAAATCCCAACAGAACGAGGGCCGTCAGATATAAATATAGACAAGAAGAGCACGCTAAAGAGAAGGACAGGTCTCAGCCGTCAGATCTGAGCGCAGGGTCCGGCCACCGTTGGATCGAGGAGAACCTGCATGGTCTTTAAAAGTGCAAGGAGGTTTGGCTGCGGTCATGGGAATAACGGTCATATGGGCTAGGAGCCTAGCCAGGAGAGCTAGTGTGTAAAGAGCGCGTCATAGTTTCGAGGATCGCGTTTTGGAAATGTCAAAGAAACAATGCAATAGGAATCCCGATTCCCCGATATGCAAAATCCCGGCGTAATCTGAGCCGTCAAATCAAGATCACATCTGAACCGTTGATCGGAGTTTCGAGGATCGCGTTTTGGAAATGTCAAAGAAGCAATGCAACGGGAATCCCGATTTCCTGATATGAAAAATCCCGACTGATCCTAAACCGTCAGATCAAGATGTGATCTAGACCGTCGATCCAACTCACAATAGTAGACCACGTCAGCTAGGGACACGTGGCACAACCAGGTAATGACAGGTGTCAGGCAGATTCAACACTTTAGGCACATGTAAGTCACGAATCAGAGTGACACGTGGCAGTATTTAACACGTGTCAATCCACGTGTGACGTCAGCAGAGTATCGCGAACCGAGACATTGAAAGTCTTGAAATCCTGACATAATCGGGACCGTCCATTTGAAAGGACGCGTGGCAGCGATCGGGCGCCACCGGGAGAAGCTCGACAGGTGGCAGGTCAAAGGGGCGTATGCACATTGACATCGTAAACCCTGAAACCCCGACGAGAGGTATGGTGGCGGTCACGTGATAGCAGGTCACATGGACCATTGTGTAGCCGGAAGGGGCTAAAGCTCGGGAAAGGAGCACATCGGGGATCGGAGAATCGGGGGTTCCGAGTACATGTGCATCTCGACACTGAAAACGCTAAAACCCCGATAGAGGGATATAAGGCTATGGTCTTATGGTATGTGGTCGTATGGACCAAGGCACAACCGGTAGGGGCTAGCTCATAGAGAAGGATCTCATCGAAAATCGGGGATACGAGAGGACAGTGACTCTCGACAGCGTAAAGTCCGAAACCCTGAACCCCGATATCAAGTCGGGGAAAACCACGGTTAAGTGTAGAACGCCGTGAAGGTTAACAGGACCTGTGGATCAGGCATTTCGTGGAGGCGATTGATAGCTGGATGGGATTGAGGCTGTAACTGAAACAGAGAAGACGAAGAGTCTCAAACAGCCAGAGAGGCTGAGGAATCTCAGCATAACACCCAGTGATGTTGATTGCGTGGTTGAACTGCTAGAGAAGCTGAAGAGTCGCGATGATGATCACGCAGAGCACTCGAGAGGTGGAGGAATTTGGCGTGGAGTGAGCATGCAAAGGCATTGAGAATATTGCATGCACAAGATGTACATAAGCTATATATACACAGTACAAAGAAGAGAAGGGGTGTTGTTGCTGTAGGAGTTTGTTGTGGTTGTTGTTGGTGAAGGTAATTTATGTGTGAAGAAGTAGGAGAGTGCAGCAGCTGAATAGCACAGAAGAGAAACTGTGCAGTGAATGGGTATGGCGCACAGAGCTTAAAAGGCAGAAGAACAGACAGCGCAAGTGATCTGAGCAGAAAGGCAATGAGGCAGACAGAGCAACGAAATGGAGCAGAACAGTGATAAGTCAGGTAAGCCATCGTCGAACATCATATCACTGTAATAAATTCAGTAGCAAAGTTTTATATTTCAGGGTGGTTGGGAGGAGATAGGGAGGACTGGTGTCCTCAAAGGTTTAGGTGGGTGCTTGAACACAGGGAGTTGGTGCTTCCTTCTAGTTGGTCCTAGACAAACACAGGGATTTGGTGCTTCCTTCTAGTTGGTGCTAGAGAAACCAGGGAGTCGGTGCTTCCTTCTAGTTGGTGCTAGAGAAAACAGAGAGTTGGTGCTCTCAGGAAGTTGCAGCTTGCTAAACAGAGGTTGTAGCCTTATTATGAGTTGGTGCTCATAAGTATGATAATGTAAAGAATGTAATTATTATTTATCATATAAAGAAAAAGAGGTTTTTACCCTGTATGGGTTTCCTTGGAAAATATCTGTCTCTGTGTTTCTCATATATGTGACTGATGCTGA
>ML811352.1:151987-166693 GCA_009831015.1 Picea engelmannii | reverse complement strand
CAAAGCTGCATTTTCTCATACTGCAACATTAGAATGCTGTTCTAATCGTACTTCAACATTCGAATACTTTTGCCTTTTGAACATGCTTCCATTTTCTTGCATTAAATTTGGCAGGGACTACGCTGCTTCGCTGCCCTTGTTATTATTTTGTTTTATGTGACATTATACATAAAAAAAAATGTGGTGATTGTAATAGGGTGTTTATCTAGAGATGTTGGTAATGTTGTGATTTATTGGTGGTTTGGAAAGAAGTATGGGAAAGTTTAGAGAGGTATAGATATCCAACTTTCTTTAAATTTGAACTTGTGACTTTTTAGAAAGGAACACATGTTTTTAACCATTAAGCTCACTCAAGTTGTATATATAATTTATTTAATTTTTTAAAATTTTAAAATCTCCAAACTATTTATATAATTGAATATGAAAAAGGACATAAAAAAATTATAACTTCACATAGGAGAAGGCCAAAATATAATGAAAAATCTATTAAAAATTATTAGCAAATTTATAAAGGATAATTTAGTGTTATCAATTAATCTAACCAGGGCGCTTAAAAAATCTTTCATATTATTATCATGTTGAAGTTAATAAGTTAAGAGAAAAGTTCCCCGAATGGGGTGTCTGACAGGGTTCATGATAACTAGGACGGTCTGCCCGAGCCGACACTCATCCCAGGGTCTCAAGGGTCGATGGGTAGCCAGATCCACACCTGTCACACAACCCGTTGCTCAGTACAACAACTCAGGTCTCGTCGACATTACTTCGTCATTTGATGGAGGAGAGGGGCATGAAAAGTAGGCGAGGTTTGAAGATGGGATCATTTCGCCCTTGCACTCACACATAATTGTTGGAGATTATGTTGTACCCAAGCTTGGGAATGATAATAGTAATGAAGGGAGGCTGCCTCAGTCTTATGATGATCGAGATGCCCCCACGATTAGGAATGAATAACTGGGAATTAGAGGTTGAAGGTGCTCATAGATGGAGTCTGGCTATAATTTTATGGGCTCAGCCCCGTGACCCCAGTCGGCTCCCTCCTAGCTCTGTTTGTTTTTTGTATCTCAGTTCTCAAGCCCGTGTTGTTGCTCTCACTGTAACTACCCCTCTCCTGCTTGTTAGTTTGATTATGGCTCCTAAAGGCCACAATCCCTCTCGACCTCCTATCAATCAACCCTCTCGCATTGAGAAAGCAATCATAGATGCAGTGGAGCTCTATGAGGAGATTGTCCCCAAGGCCGACAAAGTCAAAATGTCCAAGCTTGAGGAGGAAGTTTGAGTAACTAGATAGTTTTAGGATGATGAGGATGTAGAGGCTCTATTGGGAGGCCTCATTCCGGATTTAGGCTACACTCAGTCCCGCAACTCAAAGTTTTTTCGAACTTTGGAGTTATACTGGCACACCAAGACTTTGGTGGCCCTGGGAATGCTCCCTAAAGAGCAGGACTTTTGCCAACTTAAGAGAAGACAGGCATCGTTGGAGATTCAATGTGCTTATATTGCAGAGGTTGTCACCTGGTTAGCCAATCAAAAAGGGGGCAACTTCACTCCTCCTGCCGTAAATTATGTCGAGGCCAACTCTTCTCAGGCTACTACAGATTGCGGAATAGTGGACCTCACTAGTCAACATCATATCAAGTGATATCTGTTGATTTTTCAATAATCTAGGTTAAACATGAAGTTCATTCCATTTTAGCATTTAACTTAACCATAGACAATAATGTTGCAGCAACCAAGATCACAAGAAGAACACCATGCACAAGAACACAAGAAGTATCCTGGGAAAGCCTTCTCAACAAGGGAAGAAAACCCAGCCAAATCCTTGGCTATATTCTTCAAGAGAAAGACCTTCACCACCAAGAAAGACCTAGCACACAAGAGGGTGCCCAAACCCTAGAAGACTAGCATCCAAGAGAGGTGCGCACTTTTCCCAAGTAAATGTACTTGCTGAAATTTCCAAACTCACATGAAAGATGTGTTTCCACAATGAGGATTTTACCTTTACTTATACTAACCTAAACCTGTCAATAGAAGTGTGTATTGGCTCAACAGGGCCGACCTCTCTAAGTCACATTATAATTATTATTATATTATAATTAATATTAACCAGATTAATTATCTTTTACATTTATTATTAATCACATTAAGGTGGGGCCAACCTATACCCTTTACATTACAATTAGGGTTACAAGCAGGTCTGACTCTTGAACAATATATAGCAAAGGATTTGATACACCCACTAGTGCTCATCCACTAGGGGCACATCCATAGGGATGTCATATCTCCGGTTCATTGCATTACATAGAAGAACTAGATATTCACACGTTCACCTGTGCTCGTCCACAAGCACGTCCACTCTACAGATCTTCTTTCCCACTGTCTCACTTAGGAGAATCATTTGGAATCTTCTCGTCAACTCTGCTGCTCAGAGGAGGCTAATACACCATCTTCATTTCTTTTCACATGATGATGCACCCAACACTTTGGGATTTCACATGTTCACCTTGTGCTCAGCCACAGGCACGTCCAACTCAACAAATCGCCTTTCCCACTGGATAATCATATGGAGTTCTTCTCAACTCTTTGAATGGAGGAGGTCATCTCTATGTTCTTAGCTCTGTCTCAGGTAGGAACTACATACCCTTCTTAGGGGCTTTCTCTCAGGTTTGTAAGCTAAGAGAAAGACTCACATAGTTGCAATGATCCACATCTCACAGGTTTGTAAGCTGAAGAATGTCTCACATAGCTGCAATCATCAACACTCCCTCTCAGCTAGGGAGGCATTCTTCATCATGCCAAGTCTCACATGGATGTACTTTGAATTTTGTCTTGGCTGGAGTCATCAATACTCCCTCTCAATAAGGAAGGCATTCTTTACCAAGTTAGTTTGGTGAAGATGTCTGCAATCTGCTCATGTGACATAGGAAGGTATTGTATGTGTACTATTTTCCTCTGCATCATATCTCTGATATAAGAATATTTCATCTCATCGTGTTTCAATTCATCAGGAAACACTGGGTTCTTAAGGAGCTTCTACACACGGCTCTTGGTTATCATCATAGGATCCATCTCATCTGTTAGAAGCTTGTGGAGCCACATTGCTTGCACACTCGATGCTATATACTCTGCTTCTGTGGTACTTAAGGCCATAGAGTTTTGTTTCATGTTGTATTAGTAAACCATGGCAAACTTCATGGTAGAACATTAACCAGATGTGCACTTCTGGTCCACTGTACTTTCTGCTTAATCTGAATCGACATATCTTGAAAACTCAAGTTCACACTGGAGGCATATCTCAGGCCATATCCAATTGTGCCTTGTATATATATATATATATATATATATATATATATATATATATACATGTTTTGTTGTTGTCTGGTGAGTCTGTCTCGGTTGACTCATGACATGACTAAGCACATTCACTGCATGGCATGAATCAAGTCTGGTGTTAACCAGATACATCAGTGGTGCAATCAACTGTGGATCAGTCTCGTCTGAATCATCATCAATATTCATCTTTAAGTCTATCACGGTGGATTTTTCATTTTGTCATATTGAACTTCTTTAATATTTTCACTGTATATTTTCCTTGACTCAGGGAAAATCTCATTGGTCCTCTGTCATACTTCTTGTCCCAAGAAGTAGTGCATCATACTCAGATTCTTTATCTCGAATTTAGAAGTTAAGGATTACTTATATCCAACGACAAGGCATTCTGAATAAGTCATCAAAATCAGGCTCTCGTCACCAACACTGTAATAATATAGATTTGGATCAACAACACTCTTGCTGGAATCCAAACTCATCAAGAATCTATCTATCTGATATAGTTTCCAACTCATATATGATAGTACGGATGGAAGTGTATCGGGTTTACTGGATCAAGTGTCTCATCATAGAAAACTCCCTCTGTTTGTGAGAAACCTCTGGCTATATATCTCATTTTGTATTTCTCGACACTTCCATCAGTTGCATGCTTAATCTTATAGATCCACTTAGAAGTTACCACAAACTTCCCTTCTGGTCCCTGAATAATATCTTATACATCATTCTTTAAGATATACTAGTATTTTTTTGTTATGGCATCTTGCCACACCTCTTCTCCTGTTGCTTCTCTAAGACAAGGAGGCTTGGCATCAATGAAGTGGCTCATGACTGAAGGATAGCTTCAAAAATCTTTTTTTCTTTCTTTCTCGGGATGTTCCTTGAGAGGATTGTATGTTTCTCTGCCTCTTGCAGAGTGATTCTATGTAGGCCTTTTATGCCCTACTGCAATATCTCTGAACATATCAACTAGAGCAATTGGATCAACTGGAATAATGTATGTCTCTTTCTGAACTGCTGAAGGGGGAGAAGCTATTGTCTTACTATCAATCTTCATCTGAGATTCTCTGGATCTTTGAAAGACTATCTCTTCTTCAAGGACAACGTCTCTGCTTGTCTCAATCTGTCTCTGACCAAGGATGTCAATCTGGAATGTTTTTGAGAATTCATTGTATCTTTTCTTTCTAAAGTATCTAGCTTGGAATTCTTCTCTTTGGGTACATGAAAATACACTGGGCACCCAAATAACCTGAAGTGTTCAATCTCAGGCTTTATTCCGGTGAAGAATTCTTCGGAAGTTTATGTTTTTCAAAGTCTGGTGAAGACTCTTGTTCTGAAAATATACTGTGTCATGCATGCTTCTGCCCATAGAATCATAGAAAGATGATGATCATGCATTATTGCATTGGTTGTCTCAATGATGGTTCTATTCTTCCTCTTTCTCAAATGGTTATGACTCCCTCTGAGTCAAGTATCTCCCTCTGAAGGATAAACATCTTCCTTTGTTGTTAACCTGTCCAGAACAAGAAAACAGGAGGAACCAAAACAAGAATATCTCCTAAAGGAGAATAATGAGTACATCTAAAATCAAAATAATTTTAAGGATTGTTGTCACAACTACAATGCCTACTTGTAATGTAGCAAACTTTTAGAAGTATGGTTTAGAGAAATGACAATTACAACAATCAAACTTGGAGTCTTCTCTTCCAGTGTGTTGTTCCTCTGAATGCACTGAGATCCTTCAGGATCCATGACTTCAACAAAAAGTTCCTTCCTCTTGCAATTTCCCTCATGACAATGATAACAAATAATATATATATACAAGTGCATACATGAGGGTGCTGATATGATTTCTCCAATGGCACATGGTTGATCTTCATCCTCTGCCATCTTCATGAAGGAGGTATGTCATAGTGACACCTTTTTGTATCACCCACAATAAGTCTTCCTAGAACGAAGTTTGCTTGAATCATCAAGCTTTCCTCCCAGTATGATTTTGCTCATTTTTTTATTCTTCACAAACCCTTGTCAACTTGGCTAGTAAACCTAATGGATAGGCTAGGCTAGCACTTTTAGGTTTAGTTGGACTTATGACTACCAACAATAAGTCTTTGAAATATAGGAGAACACCGATGAGCTGAAGAGCTCCTTCAATGAGTTGAAGAAACCCTAATTCTAAAATTTCTGTAGAAATTATTGAAACTGTAGAAACCCTAGGGACAAACAGTCAAAATGCCCGGAAATGCAATCTGAAGCTTGTCAGAGGTGCGTTGAAGGAGGCCGTACACTCCTATGCACTTTTTAGCTCTAATGTCCAAGTGTCAAGTGCTGAAACTCCTCAAAGAGGTAGGTCGTACAAAATTTCTGGAAACCCTAGGAGGGTCATACGGTTTTGCAGAAGAGAGAGAGGACGACTGAAATTTGCTTGTGTAATGGGTTTTTCAAGACCTACGCTCTGATACCATGTTGATTTTCAATAATCTAGGTTAAGAATGAAGTTCATTCCATTTTAGCATTTAATTTAACCATAGACGATAATGTTGCAGCAACCAAGATCACAAGAAGATGCACCATGCACAAGAACACAAGAAGTATCCTAGGAAACCCTTCTCAAAAAGGGAAGAAAACCCAGCCATATCCTTTGCTATATTCTTCAAGAGAAATACCTTCACCACCAAGAAATACCTATTACACAAGAGGGTGCTCAAACCCTAGAAGACTAGTGCCCAAGAGAGGTGCACACTTTTCCCAAGTAAATGTACTTGCTGAAATTTCCAAACTCACATGAAAGATGTGTTTCCACAATGGGGATTTTACCTTTACTTATACTTGTCTTACAATTGCCTTAGGTTGATGGATAGCTGGTATGGATTGTTGGTTGTCATTGATGTCAACCATTGGAGAGTGATACTGTAGATTGATGTCAACCCTTGGAGAAAGTCCCGTAGCGAATTCTGGTAGCACAAAGGTTTGGGGAATGGACCCAAGGTTGTTTCATGTATAATGGTATGAATTTTAATATATTTGAAGGTAAGAATATTCTAGATGGATAGTACATGTCATTCCATTTCCGGTGGTATGTGTAACGTCACATAACTCCTCACGGTTAGAGAGTTATGGTCATGTGAAGTTGGAGAAACCATGTTTGGGTAATGGACCCAAGTTTGTTTGATGGATAATGGTATGAGTTTTGATATATTTGCAGGTAATGCTATTATATATGGATATTACATGTCATGTCATTTCTAGTGGTACGTGGAACGTCACATAACTCATCATAGATAGAGAGTTATGGCCATTAGAAGTTGGAGAACCCTCATGAGTCATCTAAAAGCCCCAAAAGATCAAAGTGGTCAAAGTGGTTTAAGAGATTTTTAGAAGATAAATAATAGAGTGAAGTGATGAGTGTAATATAATTCAAAGTGAATACAAAAGAAATTATTTAAATAATAAAGTTAATGGATAAATTACTAAGTTGACAAGTGGTTAGAAGTGGGTTAGCCCTAAAATAAGGAAAGTGGTTTAAGATGGTTAGAAGGTAACCCCTTGAGGTAAAGTGAAGTGATGAGTGTGTTATATGTCAAAGTGGATACAGAATAAATTATTTAAATAATAAATTTAATGGATAAATTATTAATTGGACAAGTGGTTAGAAGTTGGTTAGCCCTAAAATAAGGAAAATGGGTTAAGATGGTTAAAAGGTAACCCTTTGAGGAAGCTACATGAAAGTATAAATAAGAGGCAAGGCTCTCTCATTTTATATCAAACTTGAGCATATTGAATATCTACAGGTGACTAAGGTAACCAAAGGATATCTAAGCCAAATTTCAGAGAGAAGGTGAAGTAAAGAAGGCTGAAATTCAATGGACGATAAATTCTTTTGATGATGCTTTCTAAGGTATGTTATTTACAGGTCATCTCACCATTTTCGTAATAACTTTTTTTCTAGAATGATGAAGACCATGAAATTGATAGGCTATTGAAAAAACATATTCAAGTAGCTGTGGTACGAATTTCAGCTTGTGAGTCGTTGTAGTTTTGGAGTTACACTCCGTGGAAAATAGGGTTTGTGGCTAGTCCTGAAACTAGTCTAAAACATGTGTTTTGGGTAAAAACGTCATAACATATTCATAAAATATCCAAATTAAATAAGACCAAAAGTGTTGGTTAGAGTACATTATGTAGTATTCTATGTAAAATTTTCAGATCCATACAACAAATATTTTGTGCGGGGCATGCTCTACAAGTTCGCTCTCTAGAATAAACCAAAATTCAATAAGGTATGCCAGTTTTTCTATAACTCCTTTTCTGAGAGGTTCCAAGTAGTGTCACCTGGAGGAATTGTATAAAACACACTGAAGAACATTGTGTACTATTTTCAGATCTTTATTCATTATAGGTACATAGTTATGATTAATTCAAGTTAGGGTTGTTGATTAATCCAAAACTAGTCATGTGAGACTAAAGAAAAGTTTGATGAAAATGCTAGTCTCTTGTTGTTAAAGTTAATGAAGGTTTGCAGGTATGTGATCATATACAACAGGTCTATTACAGAGTTACAAATCAGATTTGGATGATGAAATTGATGAGGGATTTTGGTTGAGGTACATGTTGGGTACATGGTTGAGACAAGTAGTTGATGAGTTGGCACATACATGAGGTGTATAGTTGATGATGTTGGTACATCTTGATGAGTCATAAGTTATGAGTAGTTGATACATTATTGGTACATACTTGGTACATGGTTGGAGGCACTTGTTAGTAGTATTGTTGACACATGGTTTATGGATGATGTAGCGTACTTGTATTGGTATATTATTAGATGCACATATTGATCTTGGTGATCATTATGAGTTGTTGTGTTATGCTTGGTTGGTGCACATCTTTGAGAGTTGTCTTGGTGATTGATCTTGGTGAGTAGATCTCATTTGGTTGATAAGATTTATGAGACAGGTTGTTGTGATAGGTTGTTTGGATAGGTTCTTTTGACATGTTATTTGTATAGGTTTAGTGCATGGTTGATGCACTTGTTCATGGTATAGGTTAAGGTACAAGTTGGTGCATGGTTGATGCACTTATTTATGATACAGGTTGATAACATGTTGAGGTACAGGTTGATGCATGGTTCAAGTTATTGGTACATGTTGTTTGGTGTAGGTTGATTGGTACATGTTGTTTGGTGTAGGTTGATTGGTACAGGTTTACAACAGTATATCTCACAGTGATAGTGTGACAGTGGTTCCATAATTCTACTTATACGTCAGAGTAGTTGGACGGGGCAAGGACAGGTGATTGTAGCCACCTTCTAGTTGTAGCCGAAGATCATAGGGGGTTGTAGCCTTCTTCTGGTTGTAGCTAGAGAATTGGGGAGTTGGAGGTTCCCTCAGGTTGTAGCCTGAGAAACTAAGGGGTTGGAGCCTCCTTCTAGTTGCAGTTGGAAAACAAAGGAATCTAGTGCTTCCAATGAATGTAATTCTTCAAGACATATAAGAAAAATCATTCTATGATTTTCTCCCGCTTTGGGTTTCCATGTAAAAACACTGGTGTATTGTGTATGTGTATGATTGTTCATCTATTCATTGTTTATTTACTCTGCAAATATTGGATGATAATGCTACATTGATATAACACTTGCATTATATGGTTAAAAAAGATTAGATTTCTCTATTACTGATTCACCCCCCTCTCAGTAATCCAACAATTGGTATTAGAGTCGATTCCTTCAGGAAACAGTTTAACCACTAGAAGGAGATCATGGATTATTCTAAGAATGGAGTACCAATGTGTAATGGTCAGAATGGTTTTAAATATGAGATGCAGAGCATAAGGATGAAAGTATTTTTAGAGGCACATGGACATTATATTTGGTTATCAGTTGTTACAGGATATGATAGTTCAAAAAGGGCAAAGACTGCAGCCAAGAAGGAATTGAAGAAGAATAACAAAATAGCAATGGATTTCATCTGGGAAGGATTACCTAATCCAACAAGAGAAAAGGTTGGTAAATGTTCATTAGCAAAATAACTTTGGGATAAGTTACTTGACATATATTCTTCACCCATCGCAGATTCATAAAATGTCAAAGAAGATGCAGATACAAATCAAGAAGAATTATGTTCACCATGTCAAACATATTCAGAAGATGAAGAGTACATAATCACCAGAGGTATGTTGTTTTGCTTTAATTGTGAAAAACGTGGGCATATTGAAATAGAATGCCATGGAAGAAATGAGACAAAAAAATAAATTGAAAAATATGACAATTATGAGGCATAATTGATTAGTGTTTTAGATGAACTAAGAGAAGAAAACAAGTCACTCAAAAAAGAATTGATGAAACAAAAAGAAAGTGTTCACATTTTTTAAGAAGCCCAACAGATCATAGAGAACTTAAGAACTCAGCTAGACGAAGTGAGAAAGATCGAATAAAATCTTGAATATCAAAAGAAGTGTTTGGAAGCCAACATAGCAGCACAGAAGAAAGAAGCATACATGAGAGAGAATATATTGTCAGAGCATCTTAAGGAAAGAAATAATGATCTAAAGTAGCTTGAGTTAGAGTTTGGTCAAGAAGAGAAAGTACTTGAAGAATAAATAATCACATTAAAAATTTAGCTTGAAGAAGCGAAGAGAACATAAGAAGTCATGAAGTCTCAGATATTAAAGAAAGAAGAAGAGGTTGAGAAACTTGAAGAAGAAGTTGTCACGTTGAGAAGTAAAATTGTCAATCTCAAAAATAACGTTGAAGAGACAGAAACATCCACATCAGTTACAAAGAATGAAGAGAAGCACTCTAGGTTGATAGAAAAGAAGAATGAAGAAAATAGAAAGAGTTATGCAAAAGTACTCAAAGGAAGAAATCATGGTCAACCAGAATCTAAGAAAACTATTGAAGATACATCTTCAAGAAGACCATCTGTGTTCAAGCCAAAAAGAAGCTTCAATCATGATCATGATCAGTCAAGGCATAAATTCAGAAGGACTACACCACAAAGAAGATCATTCACTCCCAGGTATGCAAATTTATTTTATGGTCATTGTTTTTATTGTACTAATTTTGGACATAAGGTTGCAGATTGTAGGGATTACAAAATAAATGTTCAAGCAAGAAGTGTCTATGTGGCCGCACGTAACATTGAGTGTTACAAAAGTCTTAACTATGGACACATAGCCAGTGATTGTAGAAGCATGATCGATACTTCCATAAAAGAGAACATTGATATCATATATAAGAAAGTATGGATAAGAAAACATGAAGAACAGGTGAACAAAGACCAGGTACCAGAGATCGCAAGATTGGCAATAAAACGAGATGAAGAAAATTCTACAGAGAAAAAGAAAGATGTTAGATACATAAATGTTTTGAAAATAACTGAAAGAAAGGAAGGACATGTAAATAAGGAACAGGTTCAAGAGATTGTACTTTCAAAAAATGTAGTGAAAGATGAATCCACAAACAGAAAGAAAGAAGTCAGAGCTCAGAGAGATAAGGAATCTACCAATGAAGATGATGATGAATCTACCAATGAAGATGATGATGAATCTACCAATGAAGATGATGATGAATACACATCAGAGCAGGAATTGTTATGAGCCATCCGACTTAGAGACTCCCAAGTAATATGAATATTAGACAGGGGGAGTCTATGCGATAACTGTGACAGACCAAAGAATTGTCTTTCAAGCAGCTTGTAGAGTTTGAGAAGACAAATTCAGAGTAGTCATTTAGCAGAAGTATAATTTGATAGATTAATCAAGACTTCATGATAGTATAGTGATAAATGAGTCAGCATTATGGACATTTGCGCAAGTAGAGTCTTGGATAGTATGGACAGAGATGGATTCATAAGAACACTTAGCAGGTTTGGACAGGTATATGACAGTGGATTCATATATTGGTTCAGAGACAAAATAAAATTATCATAATGGATGATAATTACACAGGAAATGGCTCGAACAATGCTAATGGATTCTAGATTGATAGATATTTTTTTGACACATGAAGTGCATACATCAGTTCACATTCAAAACAAAGTAATGCTCAGAAACAACAATGAAAAAACTCCATACGAACTATGGAAATGAAGCGTAGACAACAACCTCTACATCAAGGTAACTCAAGGTAATATTTTATTAATTGAAATTTATGTTGATGGTATTGTTTTGGAAGTACTAATGACAGGTTAAGCCCGAAATTTGCAAAGAATATGCAGAATGAATTTGAAATGTCATTACTTGGAGAACTATCCTTCTTTTTGGGTCTTCAGATATGTCAAAGAAACCAATGAATTTTTATTTCTCAAACTAAGTATATCAGAGAAATGCTAAAGAGGTTCAGAATGCAAGATTGCAAACCAATTACTACTCCTATGCAAACCAATTGCAAGTTGAGCAAAGTTGATGATTCAAAGTCTATAAACTAGAGGAAATGTAGGTCAATGATTGGTAGCTTACTATATGTGACAACATCCAGACCAGATGTAATGCAAGCAGTTGGACATGTGGCATGATTTCAAGCAGCACCAAAGGAATCACATGTATTAGCAGTGAAGAGGATTTTCAGATATCACAAATGAACATAAGAGTTTGGATTATGTATCCAAAAGGAAAGGATCTATCACTTATTGCCTACACAGATGCAGATTGGGAAGGTTACATTGATGACCGACGAAGCAACAGTGGAGCAACGTTCTACTTGGGTGAGTGTTTAGTATCTTGGCTAAGCAAGAAACAATCATCAATATCCTTATCTACAGTCGAGGCAGAGTATATTGCAACAACAACATGTTGTACACATGTTCTATGGATGAAACAAACTTTGACAGATATACAGGTTGAGTATGATGAGCCCATTCCAATCTATTGTGATAATACAAGCGCCATCAGTATCTCAAAGAACCTGGTGATGCACTCCAAGACGAAGCACATTCCAGTCAAGTATCACTTTCTACGGGAATAAGTTGCAAAGAAGAACATTAGAGTTGAATATGTAGGAACAAAAGAACAAGTGGCATACATCTTTACAAAACCGCTTCCACGATAAGCCCTTGAGTATCTTCACTAGAGACTATGAATAATTTATACTCCAAAATGAATTCTTTTGAATGCTTATCTTATATGTCTTAGATGTACATGAGGAAGCACCATAAATAGGACAAAGGGAAAGATATTTATCATATGCAAAGGTAAATGCTTGGAGAGAGAGAATATAGGCATGTTTCCAAGGGGAGCGATTATCACAAGGGAATAATGAGTGATATGACTTCAGAGTGATACCATTTGTCAAACAGGTAGATATTATTCATATAAAGGGAGAGAGAGTAATCAGAGGCTTATAAACACAAAGGAAAATCAAAGGCATGTAGAGAGGGAGAGCAACCCCAAGGAGAGTTCAGTCAGGGGGAGCAGCCCCAAAGGGAGATACCCTTTTTTGTTGATGTCAAAGGGGGAGAGATAGAAATATTGACGAGGAGTATAAGCATGAATGTTATCATGACTAAGTGTTGCCATCAATGTTGGTGTTTCCATCAATGCCAAAGGGGGAGATTGTCAGACTGTTGGCTTAGGTTGACGGATAGTTGGTTGTAATTGAAGTCAACCATTGGAGAGTGATATTGTAGATTGATTTCAACCCTTAGTGATTGATGTCAACCCTTGGAGAAAGTATGGTAGCGAATTCTGGTAGCACAAAGGTTTGGGTAATGGACCCAAGGTTGTTTCATGTATAATGGTATGAGTTTTAATATATTTGAAGGTATGAATATTCTATATGGATAGTACATGTCATTCCATTTCTGGTGGTGTGTGGAACGTCACATAACTCCTCACGGTTAGAGAGTTATGTCCATGTGAAGTTGGAGAACTCAGGTTTGGGTAATGGACCCAAGTTTGTTTGATGGATAATTGTATGAGTTTTGATATATTTTCAAGTAATACTATTCTATATGGATATTACATGTCATGTCATTTCCATTGGTATGTGGAACGTCACATAACTCTTCACGGTTAGAGAGTTATGGCCATGTGAAGTTGGAGAACCCTCATGAGTCATCTAGAAGCCCCAAAAGATCAAAGTAGTAAAAGTGGTTAAAGAGATTTTTAGAAGGTAAATAATAAAGTGAAGTGATGAGTGTACTATAATTCAAAGTGAATACAAAATAAATTATTTAAATAATAAAGTTAATGGATAAATTACTAAGTTGACAAGTGGTTAGAAGTGGGTTAGCCCTAAAATAAGGAAAGTGGTTTAAGATGGTTAGAAGGTAACCCCTTGAGGTAAAGTGAAGTGATGAGTGTGCTATAGGTCAAATTGGATACAAAATAAATTATTTAAATAATAAATTTAATGTATAAATTACTAATTGGACAAGTGGTTAGAAGTTGGTTAACCCTAAAATAAGGAAAGTGGGTTAAGATGGTTAAAAGGTAACCCCTTGAGGAAGCTACATGAAAGTATAAATAAGAGGCAAGGCTCTCTCATTTTATATCACACTTGAGCATATTGAATATCTACAAGTGAATGAGGTATCCAAAGGATATCTAAGCCGAATTTCAGAGAGAAGGTGAAGTAAAGAAGGCCAAAATTCAAGGGAGGATAAATTCTTTTGATGATGCTTTCTAAGGTATGTTATTTACAGGTCATCTCACCATTTTCGAAATAAATTTTTTTATAGAATGACACAGACCGTGCAATTGATAGGCCATTGAGAAAAAATATCCAAGTAGCTGTGGTACACATTTTATCTTGTGGGTCGTTGTAGTTTTGGAGTTACACTCTGTGGAAAATAGGGTTTGTGGCTAGTTCTAAAACTAGTCTAAAACAAGTATTTCGGGTTAAAACGTCATAACTTCTTCATAACATATCCAAATTAAGTAAGACCAAAAGTGTTGGTTAGAGTACAGTCTGTAGTATTCTATGTAAAATTTGCAGATCCATACAACAAATATTCCGTGTGGGGCCTCGCTCTACAAGTTTGCTCTCTAGAATAAGCCAGAATTCAACAAGTTGTGTCATTTTTGCTATAACTCATTTTCTGAGAGGTTCCAAGTAGTGACACCCGGAGGAATTGCATAAAACACATTGAAGAACATTGTGTACTATTTTTAGATCTTTATTCATTACAAGTACATAGTTATGATTATTTCAAGTTAGGGTTGTTGACTAATCCAAAACTAGTCATGTAAGACTAAAGAAAAGTTTGATGAAAATGCTAGTCTCTTGTTATCAAAGTTAAGGAATGTTTGCAGGTATGTGATCATATACACCAGGTCTATTACAGAGTTACAAATCAGATTTGGATGATGAAATTGATGAGGGCTTTTGGTTGAGGTACATGTTGGGTACATGGTTGAGACAAGTAGTTGATGAGTTGGCACATACAT
>ML811352.1:132222-151937 GCA_009831015.1 Picea engelmannii | reverse complement strand
CATGGTTGGAGGCACTTGTTAGTAGTATTGTTGACACATGGTTTATGGATGATGTAGCATAATTGTATTGGTATATTATTAGAAGCACATATTGATCTTGGTGATGATTATGAGTTGTTGTGTTATGCTTGGTTGATGAACATATTTGAGAGTTGTCTTGGTGATTAGATCTTATTTGGTTGATAAGATTGATGAGACAGGTTGTTGTGATAGGTTGTTTGGACAAGTTGTTGTGACATGTTATTTGTACAGGTTTGGTGCATGGTTGATGCACTTGTTCATGGTACAGGTTGAGGTATAGGTTGGTGCATGGTTGATGGAATTATTTCTTGTACATGTTGATAATAGGTTGAGGTACAGGTTGATGCATGGTTGATGCATGGTTCAGGTTATTGGTATATGTTGTTTGGTGCAGGTTGATTGGTACAGGTTTATAGCAGTATTTCTCACAGTGATAGTGTGATAATGGTTCCAAAATTCTACTTATACGTTAGGGCAGTTGGACACGACAAGGACAGGTGGTTGTAGCCACCTTCCGGTTGTAGCCGGAGATCATAGGGGGTTGTAGCCTCCTTCTATTTGTAGCCAAAGAATTGGGGAGTTGGAGCTTCCCTCAAGTTGTAGCTTGAGAAACTAGGGGGTTGGAGCCTCCTTCCAGTTGCAATTGGAAAACAAAGGAAGTTGGTGCTTCTAATGAATGTAATTCTTCAAGACATATAAGAAAAAATATTCCGTGGTTTTATCCCGCTTTGGGTTTCCATGTAAAAACATTGGTGTATTGTGTATGTGTATGATTTTCCATTTGTTCATTGTTTATTTACTCTACAAATATTAGATGATAATGATACATTGATATAACACTTGCATTATATGGTTAAAAATGATTAGATTTCTCTATTATTGATTCACCCCCCCTCTCAGTAATCCAATAATACTAACCTAAACCTGTCAATAGAAGTGTCTATTGGCTCAATAGGGCTGACCTCTCTAAGTCACATTATAATTATTATTGTATTATAGTTAATATTAACCATATTAATTATCTTTTACATTTATTATTAATCACATTAAGGTGGGGCCGATCTGTACCCTTTACATTACAATTAGGGTTACAAGTAGGTCTGACTCTTGAACAATATATAGAAAAGGATTTGATACACCCACTAGTGCTCATCCACTAGGGGCACATCCATAGGGATGTCATATCTATGGTTCACTGCATTACACAAAAGAACTAGATCTTCACACATTCACATTCCACAGGCACGTCCACTCTACAGATCTTCTTTCCCACTGCCTCACACATGAGAATCATCTGGAGTCTTCTCGTCAATTCTGTTGCTCAGAGGGGCTAATACACCATCTTCATTTATGTTCACATGACGATGCACCCAATACTTTGGGATTTCACACATTCACCTTGTGCTTAGCCACAGGCACGTCCAACTCAACAGATCACCTTTCCCACTGTATAATCATCTAGAGTTCTTCTCAACTCTTTGAATGGAGGAGGTCATCTCTATGTTCTTAGCTCTATCTCAGGAAGGAACCACGTACCCTTCTTAGGGGTTTTCTCTCAGGTTTGTAAGCTGAGAGAAAGACTCACATGGTTGCAATTATCCACATATTACAGGTTTGTAAGTTGGAGAATGTCTCACATAGCTGCAATCATCAACAATATCTTGCTATATTTCACTGTTGTTTTTATGTTTTTCAGACTTGCAAAGACAATGTTTACTATAGACTTTCAAAACCTAGATAAATATGGCATTTTTGGTTTAGTTAAAGCCTGGTTTCCTCTTAGGGGTAGTGTAACGTACCCAACCACCCATAGACTGGGCACGCTAATCGATTTTTAACGTACCCAACCACCCACATGCTTGCCACACTACTCCAAAACTCTCTTCTAAACTAATCTCAATCCAAAATCAAGCATGAAAGACCCACATGCATTAATCAAGATCCATGCTATAGCATAAAAGAAATAAACAACATGCCATACACAACAAATAACCAACAAACAAGAACATTATAAATACATATCTAGAGATGATTAAATACACGACAGAATATACATTATACATAAAACATAGAGAGCACTTATCTTTGCAAGTAAACATTCACCAACTGGCTGCAGACCAAGGACGTTCCTCCCAACCATAGACACTATTGTTCTTTTACTCTCAACAACAGGTCACCCCTGAGCTAGGGCTATGAATCCATAAGGACAGGTCCTAGTCCAAATCTAAAACACGCAACAGTTGGCTAACTAGCTCTCAGGTTCCCAACCACATAACAAATCTGAATTTCTAGCTCTCTTTAACCCTCAGCCTGCACAACCTAAAGAAATGAACACCTTTCTCTACCATGTATTCCCTCAGGTTGTTCCATTTCTCTCCAGGGCTCCAATGCTATTGGTTAGGAAATCTCCCTTCTGGAAACTCCAAGGATTCTTAGTTGTGGAAAATTCTTTTCCAAATTGCCATCAATCTCATGCACACATAAATCCATTG
Source organism: Picea engelmannii (assembly GCA_009831015.1). Classification (NCBI taxonomy): domain Eukaryota; kingdom Viridiplantae; phylum Streptophyta; class Pinopsida; order Pinales; family Pinaceae; genus Picea; species Picea engelmannii. The sequence continues at coordinate 149,424 of ML811352.1, read as the reverse complement.
GCTAACTAGCTCTCAGGTTTCCCAACCACATAACAAATCCAAATTTCCATCTCTCTTTCCTCGTCATCCTGCACAACCCAAACAAATGAACACATTTCTCTACCATGCAATCCCTCAGGTTGTTCCATTTCTCTCCAGGGCTCTAGTACTACTGGTCAGGAAATCTCCCTACTAGAAACTCCAAGGATTCTCAGTTGTGGATAGTTCTTTCCGAACTTCCATCAATATCATGCACACAATAATCCATTCCCTCCTGGAATGATCAATAATTTATTACAACCATCTAGTAATGGCTCTCCTCTTCCAAGCATTTCTTTCCATGCTCGAACCAAGAGCACATGAATTAGCAAGAATGAGGCACCAAAAATGAAAGAGTGAGAAGGGTGTAACAGTGAATGAATAAGAACAAGTGAACCTTGAACCACGAGAGAGTGAGTGAAGAAGAACCCCCCAAAACAGCCCCCAAGGGATGTTTATATAATTGCATGAAAACAAGAACGACATGGCCTTCCTCCCAAGAAGCTCATGTAACCCCTTTTCTCCACAAAATCAATTATGGGTAAATAAAATATAATAAAAATACTTAGCCCCTTATGCCCCCTCTCTCGTGGAATCATAACCCCCTATCTATTTTGTCCTTGTTCGTCTTGCAGCCAACGATGAATTTTATTAATATATATAGATGCATTGCATTTCCTAGGCACTCTGGCCCCTTTTCAACTTTATCAGCTCACCAACCTAAGTCACATTTACATAATACATTATAGTTCATAAGGGTTAGAACCGGAGTGTTACAGGTAGACATTGTTTTTGGCTTTTTGAGACTTATCCCCAGAGACTGTCATGGTCTATGGAGGATTGAATTTGTTGAAATCCCTCTGTATTTTTATCTGTAATCTTTGTTTATACTAATACTAAAGCTTATATTTACAAAAAAAAAGTTAAGAGAAAAGTAAAATTAAAAACAATATTTTTTCCTTTATTTAATACATAAATAAAAAAAATTTAACAATAAAGGGGGAATTTATATTAATATAAAAAAGCGCCAAAAAGCACCCGAGCAAAAACAAAGCTTCAAAATGAAGAGATAATCCAAAGGCCTACTCATTCCAAGGTCATACATATCATATAGTTGCACATAGAGTAGTTTCATAGTTACATTTTTTCCAAAAAGTCTGTTTGAATATACCCGGTAAAAAGTCTCTAGAATGCAGATACAAAAACAATTCATATATTATAAGAAAGGGAAAGAAACGATCCAGAATTCACTACCCATAACTAGAACCTCGAGCTAGGTTGTTCAAATCCAACATAGGAGCTCGATGTGTTGGTGAGGATGCCATTTACAAGTTGCCCCGATCATTCAAAGGAGAGGAGCTAGGAGGAGGTTGGAGGTGGAGATATTCAAGCTGGGACTGAAGAATCTCACATTCATCCTTGAGCTAGTAGATGCTCTGCCTTTGCTGCATGGAGATTTCTAGAACCAGGAGCACCTGAGACGATAATCTGTTGAATTGGAGTTGTAGAGAATGGATTGAGGTATGCATGTCTCCCATCTCTTCCTCAATCGTTTCCAAGCGCTTTAGACATTTCCTGATAGAACCCCTTGCCATGATTGCTAGCATACATAGAAGATGGAAAGTGAACCAGGGAGAAACAACTTAATTTCACTTGCTTGTGAAAATTGTTTGGCTAGAAATTCCATAATACTCCAGGGAGATGAACCATAAAGAAGAATTAACACAAGTGTGTGCTGATGCAAGCAACCTGGAGTCTGATCTCAACTCCCACCTAAATCCATGATTGCAGGTATAGGTTATCACATCCATGGTGAGGCTATACATCCCACATGAGCCTGAGAGTAATGAAGAGAGCAAGTGATAAGAGGGCACAATGGCGAGAGATTTAAAGTAATCGAGGGACATCGTGAGGATAGCACGTGGAGCCATGGTCTTTGCATGTGTTGTTGTCGTGTCTGGTTGAGTGATGGAGATATGCTCTATGTGTAAAGTGTTGTCAATCCTTGAAGTTATAACCATATAGGGGTCCTGATGAGATAATAGAACCCCTTTTTTTCTTCTTTTGTGAGTTTTAAAGAGGTTCATGGGATAGGAGAGAAAGAAGTGTTATGGTTGACCCTGGTGATTCCTCGTGGATGCCTAGTAGCTTCATTTGCAAGACGATTAGCCTCTGAGTTATTAGAATGAAGAACATGGAAGAGATCTATGTTGTTGAAGGTCTTCATTTCTTGGTGAATTATGAGCATAATTGATTGGAGTTGAATTTTATTGGGGAGAGATTGAAGTCTTGCATGCCTGATTATTACTTTAGAGTCTCCTAGCACTGTGAGAGCGCAGATACCCCAAGTATTAGCTAGGGATAATCCCTACATAAGTGCATAATTTTTGGCTTGATTGTTGGATTTCACCCCTAGAATCCATTCATATGATAATTCTATGTTTCCTCTAGGGTCATGAAGAATCCCACCCACTCCTGCCACCCCGTTATACATAATTAATTATTTATATAAATTCATTTTAATTTTAGATTTATCAAACATCATTAAAGATTCAAATTTATTTACATACTTTAATACTTAATCCTTATTTACAGTTGATATATTTAAAGTTAAAATAAATCTCATTAATATAAATGAGAGAATAAATTCTTTAGGTCCCCTCCAAGTTCCCTACTGTAATTTTCGAGGAAATGAACAAGGCCCTCAAGGAGGAAGTAACATAAGAAAAAATATTAGTGTCTCTTTTCTCCATGTAGAATGGTAAGAGCCTAGGCCCGGATGGCTTCATGGTAGAATTTTACAAATGCTTCTCCAACTTAATCAAGAGCGATTTGCTGCTGGTTATCAAAGAGTCAAAAAGGGAAGGAAAAATGATAAGATCTTGCAATTCTACCTTCCTATGCCTAATTCCTAAGAAACTTTAAGGAGATACCTTTGGGGACTATAGACCAATTATGTGTTGCAACATTATTTACAAGCTAACAACCAAGGTGATTGCAAGAAGGTTGAATCCCATCCTGAGTGAAATCATTGGGGAAGAGCAGTTTGGATTTCTTTAGAACAAACATATTCACAATGCAATGGCAGTAGCGCATGAGGTATTTCACTCAATGAAGAAAAGAAAGGAGAAAGCGACCATCTTGAAGTCAGATCTATCAAAGGCCTACGACATAGTAAATTGGACCTTCCTTCACATGGTCCTAATTCAACTAGGCATGTCACTAAAGGTGGTTAACTAGATAATTCTTCAATTGTTCAAGATGAATCAGGCAGGGATGCCCACTCTCCCCCTTTCTTGTCCTAATCATAGCAAAAACTCTGAGTAGATCGATAAAGGAATCCAGATCCAAAGGAATGTTGAGAGGGATTCAGGTAGGGGAGAGAACGATAGTCTCTCAATTGTTATTTGTCGACAATATCCTATGCTGCATTCGAGGTTCAAATAGAAACCTCTCGGTATTAAATGATATCCTCGACATGTATTGTAAAGCTACAGGTATGCAAATTAATATGGATAAATATAGAATTATTATACATAAATGTTCAGAGAATGAGAGAGTCCTCATGAAGAACACCTTCACTACTCCTCTGAAGAACTTGGAAGAAAGATGTAAATACTTGGGATTCTACCTAAAGTCAGATAATTATAGTTTTGATGATTGGGATGATTAAAAAAATCGAAGCTTGAGTCTCAGTATGGGTCAATTGAGTCCATTCCCACGGTGGAAGGCTTGTCTTACTTAAATCAATATTGGAGAGCATCCCAATTTTTTGGTCCTTTGTTGTCGCCATACCTAAGGGGGTCTTGATGAAAATTTAGAAAATTAGCTTTCAATACTTATGGTCAAGGAAAAAAAATAAAGGAGGGACACATCTAGCCAAATTATCTTTAATTGTGTCTCCCAAATAACTGAGGGGTTGGGGATTAAATATATTCATTCCTTCATGCAAGCGATGACAGGCATAAATTTGTGGAGACTCACCCAAGGACATTCTCTTTGGTCCCAAGTTATGAATGCCAAATATTTTCCAAATCTCTCCATCACGGAATGGTTCAGGTCCTTAAATAAATCACCAAAAGGATCGATAGTGTGGAAGGCACTTGTGGAATCCTTCCCATTGGTGGGGGATTGGATGGCCTGGAAAGTGGGGGACAGAAGGAGCATTCGACTTGGGGAAGATCCCTCGGCTGGGGCCAGTCAAAATTATAAACTTTCTAATTCTCTCCTCCAATATGTAAGAGACCTAAACCTACTCAACCTTTGCGACGCAAGTGTAGCCTCTCCCCATCCCAAAGGAAGAAGAAAGTGGAGATCCACAGAATTGATGGGTCTCACTGGTGAATTAGCTAAATAATGGAACTGCTTTGTGGGGCTCCTCGTAGCCAGCTTTAACTCCCTTCAAAGAACTCTCCTGATTCTTTATGTTGATTAAAAAACTCAAAGGACGGTTCTTACACTGCTCACTTGGGATACAAGGCATGGCAGGAAAGCTAGTTCGAAGGACCCAAAAAATGGTGTGGTGGAATTTGATTTGGAAAATCAAGACATAGTTGAAATGAAAAATCACGTTGTGGCTAGCTCTAAACAATAAACGTCTTACATGGGACAATGGTATTAAAATAGGATGGTGTGGCCCAAACCAATGTTCTTTATGTAAAATTGATGATGAATCCATTTCTCACCTATTTGTTACTTGTCCTTATGTAGCCCAGGTGGTAAAGCTAGTCAAGGATAAGTTAAAGGCCAAATCAGGATGGAACAAGGACAATTTGGAAGACTGTGTGAAAGAATGGATGTAGGATAGATCGGTCAACCTTTATGCAAGTGTGTCGACCATTTTAGTGTCAAACCTGTGGTGGGCCTGCAATAGTTCAATATTCAAGGATAAACATATTCCTCCTGAAGTCATAGTGGGGGTGACATTGTCTCAAGAAGAAGAATCTAAAGTTGTCCTAAAGTAAAAAATTCCCAAAGTCCCTGTTATGCCATCTATTGATTATGAGGTTCCTTAGGGACATTTTGATGGTTCCTGTTAGGGCCACCCCCCTATGTGCGAAGTAGGAGTCATTTTATATGTCAACCAAAATCACTACATTTTCATCAAATATGATGCAGGAGCAGGAACCAACAATAGAGCAGAATTCATAGCCCTTTGGACTTTGCTGGAAGCTGCGATCAAGAAGGACCTACGAAAACTTCAAGTGTTGGGAGACTCTGAACTAACCATCGATTGGGCAAGGAAGAAAAACTCATCACACGACATCAGACTTGATCCTATTATGAGGGACATAAAAAGTGCCTTCTAGTCTTTTGAGTGGTTGTCCTTTCATCACATTCTTCGAGAACTAAACTCCAAGCAAAATGCACCCTCTAAAGAGGATCTCTCCCTTCTTGTGGGGGGCTTTGGATTTTATGAATATATAGAAGGAGAATAAGTGGAGTCCATGGAGTTTCGACTGTAGAAGTGGATGGGTTGAATAGAATGATGTAAAGTTTTGTCATTTTTTGTATGATAGAAGTAAGGATTAGTAGTGGACTAGTTTCAATTTTTAAAACAAGTATAGAAGGAGGCACAAGTTGGGCCTATAGAACTATAGCAAGCTTGAAATACAACAAATGTAATGGATTGGAACATAATATTCTCCTTATGGATATAAAAAAAAAAATTCATGGAAAAATATAAGAGAATTTAAAAATATATATATAAACTTGTTATTCCTTAAAATTATGAATTTATGTTAATTTAATTATTTATTTATTTTTCTACACTATTTTAATTCATAAACAAATAAATGTAAAGAGCATCTCACTTAAATTATTTTAATCCAAAAATATTTAATATAAAATGAACAAATTAGATAACTTCATGCAATATTCTATAATATGAATGAGTTTATGAATGTTATCAAGTGCAAAAATCCAATCTCTTCTTAAGATGAATGGTTTTATAGGCATATAAGTTGTAAGAGCATTATTATACCACATTAATTCAGAGAAATGGTGAACGAAAACATATAAGCTCCAATTTATAAAGATATTTATACATGGAGATAGCAAAAAAAAAATGTAGTATGGGTTTGTTTTTTCTTTGGGAAAAAATAAATAATTTTTTTTTTTTAAATAATAAATTTTTAAGTATATAGTTTTATTTAAATTTATTAAAATAAGGGAAAATTATACAAAACTCATATGTATGTTGGCTTGTCACTTGGGAAACCAGACCAAAAATAGTACTAAAGAGCATTTGTCCATTTGGTTTGATAGAGGTTCTTAATTAGGTTTGAACTATAAATGCATGGTAACCACTTTCTATTTCTAACAAGCCTTATATAGTCAATATAACATTGTTGATAAACCAAAACTAAGATAGACATAAGGTAAAACATACTAGAAAATTAAGCAAGAGGAACCATGATTGGTCCCTGAGCAGGCTTAGGAATTTGGGGCAAGGGTTGGTTGGCTTAACAACATCTCGAACGGATTTTCTAGGGATATTGGAGTTGATTTCTTTGAGTTGGAGTTGTATCTCGTGTTGGTTGTGGAGCCTGATTATCTTCATGATTCATAGGCCTTTGTTTTCAGCTGTGTTTTTTACCCCATGAAGACTTTACACCCTGGAAGAATGTGCACTCCTCCATGCGAGGGAGTGTAGGGGGGGCTTGCCCCTCCTGTGGGGTCCCGGGACAAGCGGGCCCCCGACGGGGTTTGACGGCGAAAACCCCGAAGGAAAATTTGCCTTGTAAATGTATATTGTAATGTCATATTAAATCTGGACCATTCATTATAAGGTCGCAAATCTGACAGTAGAAGTTATGTTAGGGTTTTTTTCCCTAGAAGGCAACCCTCTTTTATGAGGGAAATGTATTGTGGCTATGTATCATTGTGAATATTGTATTCTAAGTGAGTAGACTGTGAGAGAAAGAAGAGAACGTTATAACGGGTGTGTTATAGGTTGTATCCCTTCATTTGCTGGATAATAATAAAGGAAGGACCTGACAATTTCTCTGGTGGACGTAGCCCACACTGGGTGAACCACATATATTTGTGTCTCTATTGTATTGTGTATCTTCTGTGTTTTATTTACGCATTTGTTTTTATTTTATTGCTCTGCGATCCTGTTTTTCTAACATCTTGTCCAATTGAAGGAGGATTTCTTCCCTGGCATGGTCCCTATCCTGTAAGATTTTACCCAAAAAGGTCTTTATATGACAATATAAATCCACAGTCTTTCAATAATTGGTGTCTCTAGCTCTTGTGTTGCCAACATTTGGTATCCACTTGCATATTTCCACATCAATTTCCCGGTTATGGATTGGATTCCTCTCCAGGAATATTTCAACTTCGACATTTTCCATTTCCTCATGCAGGTTGGGTGGTCTTTTTTAATGCTTTGGTTGCTGCATGAGTGTCTTGTTCCACCCTCGTACACAGAGTGTTAGGGATTGATTTGTGGGTTCTAGAAGGGTTGGCCTAATTTCTACCCCTAGGCGGTATCCGTGTTGGTAGCCATGATGAGGTGCAATTACAAGAACCCAACAGAGCGAGGAAGTTTGAGAAGAGGGAAAAGCTGCCAGAAGGGAGAGAGGTTGGCTACAATCAGAAGTGGAGTGAGTACGATGAAGGAGTTGGCTCTCAGTTTTTAACCTGTGAAGATGTTGTTGAGGGCAAGGAGAGCCACTGAGAAATATGATGTAGCGAGGACGAGTCGTCCTACCATGATCATAGAGCAACGAACCCACTTTCTTGGACCTCTCTCCATTATCATTCAAAATTAGAATAGTCAAAACCATGATGTCGCGTAGGGGCTGGTGAAGGAATGAGCGAGTACCACCCATAACACTGAATTAAAGACTGTAATCAAGGCCCTTGTTTGGATCACTTCCTATCAGCTGTCCGGGCCTCGTGTCAATGTTTAGAAACTCCCTCCATCTAATCGGCATGTCGTACATGTGCTTGATCCTCCCTTACGTCCATGTCACCCATCCAAGGAAAAATGAATAAATCTGATTGAAAATAATATAACTCACAAAAACCAAAAGTTTAGCACTCACACCATTTAGCGATCCCATATTTGTTGTATGGATATGTGTGTGTATTTGTGGATATTTTCTTNTCCATGTCACCCATCCAAGGAAAAATGAATAAATCTGATTGAAAATAATATAACTCACAAAAACCAAAAGTTTAGCACTCACACCATTTAGCGATCCCATATTTGTTGTATGGATATGTGTGTGTATTTGTGGATATTTTCTTCTCTACGATCATGCAAGTATTCTAAGGCATGCATAATCTTTTCTAGGCATAGGATATTTTTTTAATAAAGCTTCTTTTTTGTTTGATGAGTGAAATCTATGCAGAGAATGAAGCATGCTTGTGAAGTATTATTGTTGTTGTGCATATATGCTACCAATACTCTTTTTGGTGTAATGTCATAGGATTTCCATGCTCTGTTGCATGTGTTGAGTGTCATTTGAGTGTACAATGTACATGTGCTTGTTGTTTGAGCTTGATGGTATGCTTATAGCAGCGTTGCACATTCTTTTAGTTGTGTTATATTAGTTTATTGGTAGCAAAATTGTATTGGGCAAAGAATTTCTATTGAATTATGGAAATGGTGAATTGATTTTGAGGTGAGAGAATGAAGAATGAAGTGGCAAGAGAGAAGAATTGGGGATGCACATTTGGAAAGGTGACTACATCTTGCCTCCAAGTATTGAGAACCATTTTGGGTGCCTAAAGGTTTTTCTTAAGTGAGTTTTAGAGTTCTGACCAAATTGCAAACATTTTCTTCCACTTGTTGAAGAGATGGTGAGCTCATTATAGAGCACATATGTAGGTTTTAGCTTGAGGAAGAGGTAGTGCATGCAGTTGAATGATGTAGGTGATATTGAGAATTTTAATTGACAATTACATGTATTGGTAATTTTTATTATAAAGAAGGTGATTAGATGCATTGGTAATTTAATATTTTGTTGTTAGGGATTTCAACAACAAAATATAATTAGTGTTTTTTATTTATTTGTAAATATAGCTAGAGGTTGAACCATTTCATATTTAAAGGAAGTTAATTTTTTCAATTATCCCATAATTTATTTCATTCATTTTTTCATCTTTTTTTTTTAAGGTCGTGTCTTAGCTAAACATCCAATTAATGTTTGAGACCTCCTTATTTGTAGGAGAAGGGATTCTCCATGCGATGATTTGACTACTTAATTTACAAAGATGTACATACCTTATTCCCCTCCAAATTTGAACCTGTAATGTCTAGAAAGGATACATGTTCTTTTGAACCATTATACCCACTATGTAAACAATAAAAGATCGAATCACACACACACACACACACACACACACACACACACACACACACACATAAACAAATTCCATTTAATATTAATTGACAAACATTCACATTATACCCACTATGTAAATAATAAAAGATCAATCCACAAGTATATATATATATATATATAACTTTTTGTTATTCATTAACAAATTCTTTCTAATAATAATTGACAAACATTCATATTTAACACGATGAGAGATTTGAAAAATCTTTACTTGATTAGTTTCTAAAATGAACTAAGTGGAAGAGATTTACATAATTAATTTTGGTCTCATATTTTCCTAATCTGGAAATGATCAAGTTTTTCAAGTATTTGTAGTGGTTTCTTTATAGGTGGAGTGAAGTATTAACAATGATGGTATTTTAGGGGTGGTAGGAGCGAGTGGGATCATTCTTGATCCCAGAGGAAAACATGAATTGACTTATATGTGGGAATTAGAGACAACCACAAATAATTAGGCCGAGGCGTATGCCATTTTTAGGGACTTTTATCAGTGAATGAAAATAGAGTGAGAACTTTGATCTTCATTGACGGTTTGAGCATAATTATTAGCCTAATGAATTCTAAGAAGACTCCCTCTAATTGCAAGCTAGCATCATTCATAGTGAGAATTCAAAAAGAGACTCGTTGATTTTAGGACATCACCTTCTTCTTGGTCCTAAGGGCCTTTAATTGACAAGTTGATGGTCTTGCAAACAAAGCCTCAAAACTAAATGAAGGGGTCCTTAGGAAAAAAATGGGGTTTATATGTTCAAGCCATCCCCTCAGTTCATTCACGATTTATCAAACATGAAGGCACATTATGACCTCACTAACCAACACATGTCAAGGTAGTCAAGAGGTCATGTGATATCAAGCAGGGGATGGGATGTGAAGGGCATCATTTCTCTGCCAGGCTCACACATTCTAGCCATAAATCTCGGTCGACAATTTGAAACCTATTATGGTTTATCTAAGGACTCAGGTGGGATAATGGATCAATATGTAGGAGGTTAGGGTGATAGCACATGGTGATGGTGAGCCTTGGTCCTACTTTGTCTTCTAGGTAAGAATTCCTCATTGTTTCTTGTTTGTGATTAGTTTTTTTTTTAGTGTGATGGGCTTCAGTGGTTTTGCTTTGGTGCTTTGTTAAAGAAGGTTGTTTGGGTGCTCTATTCTGGTGCTTTGTTCTAGTTCAGGGTGTTTGTGGCTTCAGGTTCCTTCTGGGTTGCTTAGAGTTTTTGTTCATTGTTTATGTGCTTGAATTTACAAGTTGGCCCTTACCCACCTTGTCGTGTCCCCCCTAGTGTAGTCCTCTTCATGGATTGGTAATTCAAGCGGGTTTGCAGTGTATGTTTCAAGGGAATATCAAGGTTGTTCTATGGTAATTGTATCTTTGGATTCCTCTTAATCCTACCCTAATTGGGTGACAATCAAAGCTCCTAAAGATGGACTACAGGGAAGTCCAAGAACTTCATAGAGTGCTCCATAGACATGAGAAGTTTATTCTTTAATTTTCTCAGTAACCACCAAAGTTCATGAGAATGGACATCAATGTATTTCTTAGAATGTTTTGGTCATGGATACTCTAGTTCAACAGAAGAGACAAATCCAAGTTTTGGAAGCTGAGTGTTCCATGCTAAGGAACATGGTTTGCAATCTCAGTAAAGGCTCACACTCAATTGCCTCTAATTATAGAATGTCAATCAACTCAACCCCGAAAGGTCTCAAGGAAGAAGAAATTGTGCACAAAATGATGGAGGACATGGACCTGGATATTCATGAATCCCATCCTACCAACATTGGACAAGATGAAACCAACAACAACATGTCTTTCATTAGTTTTTATGTTATGTAAAACAACACTTATTCTAGGAGTTGTTTTTAGAGTATACACTAGCATCAACTTTTTGGAAGTTACAACAAAGTATTATATGTAATTTTTTTGTTTCCAACATACATTGTCTATTTGTATTGTTGATTCTATTCCATGAAAATGCTCTTTTTGTACTATCTCATTGTTTAACTTAGTTGTAGCTTTTTATAATATAAATTTACCAATTTCTGTTAAGAAAAAAAGAAAGATGATCTTTTTTTTTTATCATTAACTCCTTATATATAAGCAAATAAAGGGCTTTATACTACCTAGAGAGTTGGTTACAATAAAAACACTAATACACATTATTAACTATTTTAATGTTTTAATGTTTTAATAAGAAATTTATGCAATCATGTGGAATTTAAAAAATAAATAATTTTCATTTGTGTTTATAAAGTTGACTTTAAGTTACAAAGCTAATCCTAAAAACCTTGGAATTTAAAGATCAAACAATTTTCGTTCATGTTTATAAAGTTGATTTTAAGGTGCAAAGCTAATCCAAAATTTTTGAAGTTGGGTGATGTCTTTTTCTTATGGCGACCATTTAACATAAATTATAAGATTCAATATCTTTTAATAATGTTCTTTGAAATGTTTTTATTTTATAAATTCTTATATTGTTAGTTGTTGCCGAAGGTGGATTATAGCAATTGGTTTTGCGTTGATTGCCAATTAGTGTTAACGTTCACCAAAAAAATATTGCTTTTTTGTATAGTTTAACTTTGGTGTTGGCAATTCAAATTTAATTTCTTGGCTTGTGATTGGTCCTCAAAAACAAGATTTTATTGTTAGGCCGGTGATGGGAATTTAATACTCAATTTAATTCCGCATGTTTAGCGGATGGTTGGAACATGTGCATGTACGAGTGAAAAATTGGTGTTGTATGAGAATTTAATAAGCAATTTAATTATGCAGTTGTAGCCCATAGTTGGAACGAGTGCATGTACGAGAATTCAACGAGCAATTTAATTATGCAGTTGTAGCGCATGGTTGGAACAAGTTCATGTACATGTGCGGAATTCAAACTCAAGGCCTCTCATTATAAGAATAAGGAAAATCTTGTTTTGATATACATTAGTTACCTTATTTTATTTTAGTACATACTACTTATGATGATTTGACACTTTCCACCTTATTAGTCCCTGTCGAAGGCAAGCCATGGACTCTAGCATTCGATTCGGCATTGACTTTGTATTAGTTTGGCAGTTGACTATATATTTTTTCACAATCTGTAATGTTCAACATACCAAACTCAAAAATTTATTTTTTATATAATAAAAAACAACCTTTTTCGTAATCTCATTGGAGAAGAGATTTGATGTCTTATTGCAGGCTTTGTTATTCCCAATGTTCTAAATGTTCTATTTTCCTAAGTTCACCTAAGTTTTGAGTTTATTACAACTTTATTGAAAGTATAGAGCTTTGATAAAGTTTTAACTTTATTACGAAGTTGTTACATCATTACATCATCTTTGGCTATGTTCAAGCTCGTTCAGATATGTGGCGGTTGTATTAATACTTATGCACTGGAAAATGGTGGTTGCATTAACACTTTCTGCACTTTCAAATGCCGATGATTAATACTTGTGCAATGCCAGTGAATAAATCAATAGGTAGTTGATCTATACATTCCATCCTCACCCCCTCACCGCCTCATCTTCCTCTTCCCACAACTATCCCATCTTCCTCAACAATGAATAAACAACTATCCATGGTTATAATGAATAATAATTGATCCAATTATTTTAGTGCATCCAATTTTGTTACAATATACATATAGCATACATCACCTGCTCACTTGTTTATTGAAGATACATCGTTCCTGCTTGCTAAAGATACATCATTCTTGATTGTTGAAGTTGTTTCTCGTGCGTTGAAGCTATTGCTGAAACTTTGGAGATCCTCAACCTGCACTTAAGGTACAAACTATCGACTCTCACTTAAACTAATAAAGCAAGAGAGACGCCATTGCCTTTAGTAAGATCCATGAAAAACAATCTTTCTAAATTATTTCATATCTCTCAACATAAAAATTCAATCTAGCAACCACATAAATAGTCAGTTATCTACATCAAATCACCAAATTACTTTATAGTTATACTAATCTAGGGTTAAATGAGCGGGAATGGGGAAAATATTAATATCGATTAGTTTTTTGTTGTCCTTGCCGGATGACTGGATTCTCGACTATACATATTGGTATGCTTTGGTTTAGTTGTTTGGATTATGTTTTGGTTTTTGGTTTGGATGTATCATGCAGTAAGTTGGAAAGAACCATAAAAACTAATCCCAGTTTTGGCTCCAACAAACTATTAAAACATGTTAAAAATAGAATGTCTGCTGAGATTTGGGTACCTTGGAAAGTGGTCCCCTTGTGTTTGTGAGCCTCTAAACACAAGTGAGAAATACTTTGTACTATGTACCATGTACTTTATGTCTAATTTCACTTTGACTTAGGATATTTAAGTCAAAAGTGAAATTTGGTCATTTTAGCTTAAATTGACTATTAATTCACTTTGTGGATGAATTGAGGGACATAAAGTGAAACTATGGACACTTGGGTAAAGTGGGTTTTGAGTTGAGATTCTTTTGGAGAGATCTCAATCATTGATTAGAGATGGGATGAGATGATCTCATCCACCCATCTTTTAGGTTTCCTTATGTTTCCTTAAGAGGGGCACATAGGGCAAGGAGAGGCACATTCACTTGTATGTTCACCAAGAGAGTTTGGAGAATGGCAAGAGGATGAGAATGAAAGCATTGGGAGAGGAGAGCTTGGGCGCCTCCTTTCATGGAGGGCTCATGAAGGCTTAGGGTCCAATTTATTTGTGGTTGTTTTTATTGCTTGGAGGAGGGCACACTTGAGGAGGAGGGCGTACTTATAGTAGGGAGGTATTGCAATGGTCAGATTGCTTTGAGGACAATTTCATTGGAGAGGTAGCTCACATATTCAAAGTTGTGTGCAAGGGTTTCTCCATTAGAGATTCAGGGAGCAAGGGCACTTCATTTCAATGGATAGAGAAACATTTGAGTAGGGCACACCATGCTTGGGCGCATCTTTCACTCTTGGACTTGTGTTGCAGCTTAAGACAAGCTGCTATTGTATCAGGTTCATCTATTTCATGTACTTGTTGTATTCCACCTTATATTCTTCACTTGAGAGAGTTTAGTGAAGAGGAGGAGAGGAAGTGAGGGTTNCATCTTTCACTCTTGGACTTGTGTTGCAGCTTAAGACAAGCTGCTATTGTATCAGGTTCATCTATTTCATGTACTTGTTGTATTCCACCTTATATTCTTCACTTGAGAGAGTTTAGTGAAGAGGAGGAGAGGAAGTGAGGGTTTCAAGTAGCAAAAGGAAGCACATTTGTGGAGGAGGGTGTAAGCTACCTTGAGGAAGCCTTCATGGAGGCTAGATGCTTGAGCTAGAGGAGGGGCACACTTGGTATTAATGTGCACCAAGCCAAGGAAAGGAGGCACTCTTGGGAAGAGGGCGCAAGGTCCAAGGCAAGAGGCAAAGGCAAAGGCAAAGGCAAGGGGCAAGGAAAAGGCAAGAAGCTTAGCAAGGTGAAGAGGGCGCACCAAGGCAAAGGGCGCATTCTTCAAGAGCTAGCAGGCACAAGTTTGAGGGACTCCATTAGAAGCTTGAGGATAAACTTGGATTGGATCAGGTTCCTTGTGTATTTACTTGTTGTAGCATTTGCTTTAAGATCTCCATTATATATATCTCTCTCATTTACTGGTTTTCCCCATGGGGGTTTTTCCAGGGTCATGTTGACCAAAAACTTATGTGTTCATTTGTCATGTTTTCTTAGCATTTCAGTGGTAGGTTGTTAAAGATCCTAAGAGGGTATTTGATGATCCTAAGAGGGTATTTGATGTTTTGAGTTATATGCATGTGCTAATATTTATGGCAACCTAAACCATACATTTAACCCATGCAAGAGAGCCTCAAATGGGCATCAAATCACATGACTAAACGCAGATTTTCTGGGCAAAAATATCAGACTGTGTGACTGTCCTAAAACAGTCATATAGCAACCTATGAGAAAGTCTTGAGTTGACTGTTTTGGATAGCAAGTTAACTTTCCAGAAACAGTGAGACAAAACATAGCTTGAAACACCTTGAAAATAATGCCCAAAAACATGTCAAAGACAGACCTCTGTTGGCAGCCTTTGGTTCCTCAAAAATATACATGGTATTGGAGCCAATGGTTGCTTAGTCTTGCTGATTTTTTAGCATTGAGTGGACAATTTTGTTGGATAGTTCAGGGCAATTTTAGGAAACTTGTTAGCATATTTTTGGACAGCTTGTTGGCAGTGTTTGTGGATAGCTTGTGCGCAGATTTGTTGGACAACCTGTAAGACTATTTTGTACTTGTGTTTGTAGCCTCTTTTCACACCTATTTGGATAGGAGTGAGGTTGATTTGGACAACCTCTTTTCACACCTGTGTGGATAGGAGTGAGGTTGTATTTGACAACCTATTTTCACACCTATTTGCCAGGAGTGAGGTTGTGGTGTTACTACCTCTTTTCACACCTATGTTGATAGGAGTGAGGCAACACTCTTATGTTGTTTTAGCATCAGTGTGAGATTTATTGGACAACCATGTCAGTGTCCCAGATGCAGGCAGAGGATAGGCTAGATGGAGCTAGTAGTTGGTCCCCTTGGAAGACCAGGATCATTTTCATCTTAGAGGACCTCGAACTATGGGATATAATTGAGGCTCCCATTGTTGTTCTTCATGTTAGTGCTCTCGTCATGGTGGAAAATTTCATGAAGAAGAAAAACAAGGCGAAAATGACTATTTGTGACGGGGTGAGAGACCATGTCATTTCACATTTGACTGGTAAAGACTATGCATTAAGATAAGGGATTCTTTATGAAAGCTCTACCATTCCTTGGCAGATTCACTGAGATCAGAGATGAGCTTATAGTTGTCGGAGAGATAGTGGACCCAGGCTTTATGTTGAGGACAACCTTAAACAACTTTACCAAACCATGGGGCCCATTTGTTCGAGGCATTGTTGCCCAAGAGGTTATGCCTACTTGGGAGAGACTTTGGGATGATTTCGTTCAAGAGAAGACGAGACTCACCTCAGAGTCCTCAAGACAACAATGGATTACCTAG
This sequence comes from Picea engelmannii, assembly GCA_009831015.1. Taxonomy (NCBI): domain Eukaryota; kingdom Viridiplantae; phylum Streptophyta; class Pinopsida; order Pinales; family Pinaceae; genus Picea; species Picea engelmannii. The sequence goes on along the minus strand of ML811352.1, from coordinate 133,065 downwards.
GGTGATCAGGACCTTGCTCTATGGACTAAGGGCAAGAAGAAGATCGACCGAGGTGCTAGACAAGGTCCCAAGGGAGGGGCCAAACCACAACAGAGTGGTAGTGGGAACGAGAGAGACATGAGCATAGTGAGATACTTTGCTTGTGGAGAGATGGGTCACTATGCAGGACAGTGTCCCAAGAAGAAGAAGAAGAAGCAGTCAGATGACACTGCAACGACAACATAGGAGATTGAGTTTGTTGCTCAGTATGAGAGGGAGTGTGCGTTCACCAGTTCCTTGTCAGTTGTTACACCATCCAGTGTCAAGTGGGGAGATAGATTTGAGGAAGAACTATTGACTCATAGTTGTGATTCAGAGGGAGCTTAGACTCAGTTTTCATGGACACCATCATCAGGGGTGACTGGTCCACCCGGGACAACTTCAGTTTCAGAGTTGCTGAGATTGATGTAGGGGCTTCAGAGCATCAGATATTTATGAGGAGGAGCAACAGAGAACCACAGAGGTTTGAGCCTCACTTGGCTACAAAGACAGGTAGATCAGGTTCTGGTTCCACCTCACGTGGAAGTCACTTGGCGAGAGGCCAAGTTGAGGATCTTGGTGAGATTCCAAGATCTGGATACTCTTGGTGAGATACCAAGAGGGGGAGACTCTTGGTGAGATGCCAAGAAAGTGACTCTTGGTGATATGCCAAGAGTAGTGACCATTGGCGAGATGTCAGGAGATAGAAATCCTTGGTGGGAGACCAAGGTTGAGATCTTTGGTTTGATACCAAGATCTAGGTGTTCTTGGATAGGTGGAGATGCACTTCCATCTATAGATCACGCAGATTGAGAAGATCTGTTT
>ML811352.1:117100-131408 GCA_009831015.1 Picea engelmannii | reverse complement strand
CTTAGAATTGTAAATGAACATTTAGAGTTGTAAATATCTAGAGGTAGTGTTATTTGTTTTGAGTATATTGCATGTGATAACATTGGGATAATAAAACACTTGCAAGGGCACCTCAAAATGAAACTTAACCATCAAAATTGTGAGCAAAATGTACTTGATTGTTTGTTGTCCTAAATCAGCAACAAAGGACAGTCTTGAAGATAAAAGTTAGAGCCCAACAAGAGTTCAAAGACAAACCTCTTGGGCAGCCTCATAGGACCTCAGGTCTACCACCACTAAGGTTGTCATATGATGCTATGACTGATACACTCTAACCAAGTAAAATTGAGAAACTCTGAACAATAGAAATAAGCCTCTAACACAACAATCACAAGTGTGAAAATGAGGCTCCTCAACCTGTGTAAATTTTCCTAATAGACACTAAATGAGAGGCACTTTCAAAATTGATTTTTTCTCACTGTTTTGGACTGTAAACTTGTTGTCCAAAAACAATCAACAGATTTTATCTTTACCCCACAAAAACTACCCCCTGTTGTTGTGGGGTAAATAGTCATTTATCTACACCAAATTACTTTAAAGTTATACTAATCTAGGGTTAAATGAGCGAGAATGGGGAAATTACTAATATCGATTAGTTTTTTGTTGTCCTTGTCGGATGACTGGATTCTCAACTATACATATTGGTATGCTTTGGTTTAGTTGTTTGGATTATGTTTTGTTTTTTGGTTTGGATGTATCATCCAATAAGTTGGAAAGAACCACAAAAACTAATCCCAATTTTGGCTCTAACAAACTATTAAACCATGTTAAAAATATAATGTTTGCTTCAAGTTGTATCCTGGTTACGGGTATGGTCGGCTAGCTTTTTGAAGAAATACTAATATGATCCCTTTTGTTTCCATAATAAATAAAGAGATAGAAAGGTTTGTTTAAACGTAATCATTCGATATAGTTGGAGATGTGAAATTTCATAAACTCTTTTATTGCTCCAAAAAAAGTTGTCAATTTATTGGAGGTTTTCCAGTAATTTTTTAGACCCTTCCAGAGTTATTCCCTAGTCTTAGTTTTGCAACACTGACAGACACCCATCAGAGCTGAAACCTAACCTAAAGGAAGTTCGCTCTTTGCAGTGCAGTCCCTTGGCCCTCGATGCATGTTTCTTGAAGTATCTAAAAGAAATGGTTTTGTGTTGATAATGTAGATTCATGGAAAATTTCTCGAAGGGCACACTAGTAAATTAAACCTGACCACAGTTCTCATCTAATAACCAGCACACCAGTCCACAATAATTGAAAACAATCATTTCAGCATCTAGTTTTGGTTGGTAAAAATTCAGGGCTCGAATTACATGAATAAGAATTAACAACCAGGAAAGCACACCTTGTGCAAAATCTTTTTGAACATCAAATAACATGGATGCCAAGGGTTGGAGAGAAAATATAACTTGATTAACATGAGTTGCAGAGTCTATGGTGGTGTTTAGGGTTTTGATGAATCCCATAATTTATGTTTCGAGTTCCTTAGCATTTTTCCTTTCCATGGTTGACAACAACTTCAATTCAAATCAGTTATATTGAACCTCTATTATGTAAATGCATTTAATTTATGTGCGAGTTGGCACCGACTTTCTATATCGAAGGATATTTAGACTACGCCAAGGATAATTAGTATTACAATGTCTGGCACCTCAAAAATCCAATTCTCTTAACATGCCTCTGCCATAAAAAATATCCATGCAATATCTTAACGAATTGCCACACCTTATTCATACACCATTTGTTGAAGTCTTCTTCTATAACAGTTTTCCCTGCATGATAAAGAAATTTATATCAACCATAAAGAAATGTCGAATGAAGTTTTCTCTTGCATGTTCTAAACCAATGCCACTGTAGAGGCGATGTCCCTGCCGAAAAGGTTTTGTATGTTTGTTTGTGGAGGTATGGCAAGCACCGGTTCACTGCCAATGCCTCTGCTTCTTGTAGTTGCAATGCAATGTGAATAGGAGCTACAAAAGTCAACATCCAATTGTAAAGAAATGAAGCTATATGTACATGAAATAAGCTAAAAACCCAGAGAAACACATTGATAATTCCATAAAATGCAAGGGTAAAATCGCATAAATACAAATAGGGATACTAACCCATTTTTCTACCAGATACATTTAAATTTGGGTTGACCAAACAAAGAAATGGACAATAAATAGGTTCTAGGACCACCACATTATATTGCGCATCTGTATTGAATTCCACCAGGTGTTTCACATCATATACGTGATTTTGTTGGTTCAGACCCATACCCAGCTAGAGATAGAGATCATGATAGGGAGAAAACTTAGGTGCATAAATCAGTCATGAGGTCACCCCACCCAGGACAATAAATGTCGATAATCACAGAGGCAGATCCAAGTGCAGATCGAGATGGACATTGAGTTTGTTCCCCTGACCTAGTCATAGTAAAGGTAAAGGCAAGAGTTTGACCAACATTACCTTACTGGTGTACCTCATGCCCGCTAATGGGAATAGAAAGAGGAGGACGAGGACTAATATGAAGTCGCTCGAGAGAAAAACCCGATAGCCATTCAAAGTGCAACTTACCATCTAATGAAGGACCTCTTAAGTATTGATTCAAGCTCCTTGTCTATACCAAAACAATGCCTTCTCCCTTGATAAGAACCTGAAAAACTAATGCAAAATATGTTTCCTGAGAGAAATTAGAAGTGCCCAACTAGTCCTTGTACATGAAGAGTTATAGATCGATTGTTTTTTGTTGGGATTGTAGCAAAGATACAGATCAGAATTATGGTTTAAGCTTTCCATATCACATAGCCCCAAAACGCCATGGCCGCAACTTAAGACACATGACCAGGTGGCTTGGCATTGTACCTAGACCATGAAACTTGGCACAAACATATCCTTCAACAAACAATTGTAAAGTGAAATTGCTTTGATATTTTCAACAGTCGTATAAGCCCCAGACTACCACAAGGACTTAAGGCATGCTCACCAGATGGTTGGGCACTGCATGCGGACCATGAAACCTGAGATCACATACATCGTGTTGCACATACATATCAAATACTTAAACCAAAATAGTTAAAATAGTTAGTGAGTTTTTTACACTTTCAATCAAGTTGGTGATATTTCCTTTCTCATGTTTATAATGGTTAAAAGAATTATATATATCCAAGATTGAGAATGAACATCAACTTATTAACCAAACAACCAAACCAGAGCCTTCGAAAAAATACTCTCCACCGCTATTCTCTCACGACTCAGGACCATATCACCATCATGCAATGAACCAAAGTGAAAGAAAAAGAACTCTGACCACCCGTGGGGTGGATCGTTGATAGTCGGTTACTAAGTGAAAAAAAGTGTGGCTTATCTCCTTAAGATGAAAAAAATTATCAGAGCTTTGTATCTTTCTCACATTGTTTTACATCCTTTTTGTTTTCTGCCATTTTATCCATTATGACCAGAGCGCGGACAATTAACAATGACCTGCGGTAGATCAGGTAGTTGGAGTTCTCATTTCAGATCAGGAAAATAGAAAGGTACACTCGCATTCCAACACATCGTCTCAAAGATTAGCTGTAAATGTTGTTATTTACATGATTTGGGGTTACGAAATTCAAATCCTATGCTAAATTCTCTGAATCTCGCTTTACGCAGCTCGATATGATGATCTCCTTGCTTTTCCATCGCGATTTCTTTGATCTTTAATTATGATGTAATTTCTCTGAATCTCTCTTTAGGGAGCTCGATATGATGATGTTTTTACGTTTCCATGGCAATTTCTGTGATCTTTAATTATGACATAATTTTAGTGTCAGTGTATTTTAGAAGTTAAATTTAAATGTTTGGATTTAGCTTTGTGTCAGTTTATGATGTAGTTTGGTTCGCAGAGGTTGTTGGTTCAATTCCCAGGGATCATTTTGTGCTATTTGTTATATTTTTTTCACTTTTGCAATTTCCTTGGTATATTTTCTTAGTTGTGTGAAAATTTAGGCGACATGTTGCCTTTACCGAAAATGATTGCATGGATAATAACAACTAGCTAGATTAAAGGCTGCAAAACACACCCGAGTTTCAAGTCTAGTGATTGCATTAAGAGCATATTGGACTAATTTACCATACTTTGACTCCCTGAAAGACTTTGCATGGCTGAAGAGTAAGAGTTGAAGGCATGTTTTTTCTTTTCTTTTTTAATTACATCATTGATTTTAAAAAATATTTTTATCAATGTGAAAGTTTACAATGTCTACTTAATGTAAATTTTAAATAATAATTCATTTAAATTACATAAGATGAAATCGTCTCCAGAAAAAAGCAAAATGACTGTCGTTTTTTTTTTTTCCTTTTATCTGAGAGGGTTGTAGCGTGGAAGTTGGGATGGGTGATGTCATGTGTATAAAATCATTGCGTGTATTTATATTAATTTATAATTTATTGTAACAACATAGTCATATTTTCTAGTTTTCTTTTATATCTATATAATTTTATTTTTAATTTATATAATAAGATATCAATATAATTTAGTGTAACAAGAAAGTCTTATTTTATTTTTTTAATTTTTAATATATATGTGTGTGTTATATTTGTATTTGTTTGATAAAAATGTTTGCATCATAGTGATTGTTTATATTTATGCAAATGTTGTTGTTGTTTAACTTTGCCAAATGTATTGGCTCAGTGTGTTGATTCAACATTATGATATTTAACATAAAATGATTCAATATTATGATATTTAACATAAGTTAATGGAGCTCTCATATTCACATTGCAGCTACAAAGAGCTCTCATATTCACATTGCAGCTCCTATTCACATTGCAACTACAAGAAGCAAAGGCATTAGCAGAACTAGTGCTTGTCATACCTCCTCAAACGAACATACAAAACCTTTTCGACAGGGACATTGCCACTACAGTTGCACTTGTGGTATTCATTTTCTTTATTTATGATGTGACATTTTCCACTTGATTTTAATATATATTGTTTTTTTATTATTAACTTTGTCAAGCATCCGCTAAAATATTTTCTCACTATTCTTTAATATATGTTATTCGTTTTCTTTATTTTTTTCTTAATTGAAGTAAGAAATCTATGTGCTTGATACAAAAAATACTTTGATAGTCGCCTCATTCATCCCATTCTTGTTCTCTCGATTTCACTGAGATGTGTTGCAATTGCTCTTTGGTTCATTTTTTATGATCCCTGGGGAGTACATTTGCAAGCACATATCTTTACAATGACGTGCAATCGCCATTGTTGAAGGTTCGAGCTCCAAGTATTACAGTCATTTTATGCACATATGTTTTGGGAATTAGCATTTACAATTGTATTCTCTGGTAAGATTTTAATTTCTCTCTCATTTTCATATCTTTACAACCATGGTCGATACCTTAAACGCCAAAGCTTTTGCATGTTAGGGTTTTTAGTTTGGCTTTTTTCTGTAAATGATGCATTTAAGGGATTTTAAGATGGTCAATACAAAGCACATATTGACTTTATATATTCAGTCCAAAGCAACCTCTTTCAAATAATTCTTTAATTTAAATATCTTCGATTTAAATCTAAGGTTTTTGTTTTCATTATGCACAGATAGATCATGGAGTCGAGGGATTTGCATGGTTTCCTTTCTAGTCTCCGTGGACTCATCGATGAATGTTGTGAAATGCATCTTTTGTTTGAAACTGGAAGAAAAGCATCGAGTCTTATAATGTTGCTAGTGCCTCTTGAACGTATTATTTTTGGTCTTTTGGTTTACTTTTCCAAGTTTTGATTTTATGCTTTGGTTGTTGGCTGTTGTTGGCATGATTGTCCAAGGTGCATCTTGAGGTTGTTTCAACAAATACTAGTGGTTGTTAGCTTGAGTTTCGGGGGAAAAGTTGGAGGTTTTTTGCAACATAGCAATTTTTTAGAAGACATGTGTAGAGATTTGGGTTGGTCATGGCCATGGAGGAAGAATGCGGGCTTATTTATTTGTCTGTTTTAGTTTTAGCATCCGATTTGAACTTTAGAAGAAAAGTTCATTCGTTGTTGGATTGTTGGGATACATTGGGGTTTAGATGTTTGGAATCTGTTGGCAAATAAATTTGATTGATATTTTGTACTTTTATCAATACAGTATTATACATTTTGCATTTGTAAAATGATTGTAATCTGAAATTTATGTATGTTGTGCCTTTGTTATGACATCTATGTGAAAGTAATTATGATGGGAACAACTCAACATCAATCAAGTATTCTTCATAATTTCATTCTCGTTGTATTTAGAAAGAATCAATATGGAAGTAAATCAAATCAGGTAGGAATAATATGTGGGTGAGTGTTAGTTTTTTTTAAGTTCGTTTTTATTTTCAAAGTGTGTCGAAATATTTATGGAACATTATTAACTCACGCTCCTAGTATAGTAATATGAACATGCTCAGAAATTTTCCCAATGTTTCTTCTATTCTCGGTGGCGGAAATTCAAACATTGGCATAAAACAAGCTTTCAACAATGGAGGCAATGTAGCTTCACAAATAAATGCATCTTACTATGGGACTTCTAGACCCACAAACCTCCAAAGAGGATTGGCCATGGGCAATGATTCGATTACATACAGTCTCCCAACTCCACAATTAAAATAGTTATCAATGTCATCAATAATAGAATATTATTATGCGTTGATAACATTTATAACTATTAGACTAAGTGTTGTTGTGGGGATATACTTGTGCGGAGGTGCAGAAAATATACATCTGTTGTTATGCATATATCTACTTCTGTCGCTTGATAACTATTAGACTAAGTGTTGTTGTGCAGGGGATATACATGTGCGGAGGTGCGTGAAAGTTATATGTGTGTTGTTATGCATATTTCTTCTGTCGCTTGACAACTATTAGACTAAGTGTTGTTGTGCGGAAGATATACATGTGTGGAGATGCGCGAAAACTATATGTGTGTTGTTGATATGCATAGCAACACACTGCACAAGTATATCCCCCACACAACAACACTTAGTCTAATATTTGTCAAGTGACAGAAGTAGTTTGACTATGGGAAAAACACTCTCCACTACAAAAGATACCTGCAGCTCATTCCTCGGTATTGCTCATTCCTTTCCTCAACTTTTAACTCTCTCGTTCAATTTTAACGAGATATTGTTTATATTTATTTCAATATTAGACATAATGTTTTATTTTAATAGTTTTGTTGTGGCCCAAATGTACACCATGTTTCAATTTGAAGGGTGTTTCTTGCGACTGACAAATTTTGCTCAAACACATAAGTAATAGACAACATATATGACTTAACATTTTTATATGCAAGCATATTCTCAAATATGACAAGATTTAATATATGCACAATATTAAATAGGGACATGGCAAGCTTTAATATTTACAGTTTGTGACTTAACATTTTTATATGAAGCATATTCTCAAATATGACAAGCTTTAATATATGCACAATATTAAATATGGGCATGGAAAGCTTTAGTATTTACAATTTCAAACATATAAAACATATACCTATTAGACTAAGTGTTGTTGTGCGGGGGATATACATGTGCGGAGGTGCGAAAGCTATACCTGTGTTGTTATGCATATGCATAGCTTTCACGTACCTCCGCATAGGTATATCCCCTGCACAACAACACTTAGTCTAATAGTTATCAAGCAACATAAGCAGATTGACTATGGGAAAAACACTCTTCGCTACAAAATATACCTGGAGCTCGTTCCTTGCCTCGCCTTTTAACTCTCTCATTCAAGTTTAATGAGATTTTTTTTATATTTATTTCAATATTAGCCATATTATTTTATTTTAATAGTTTTGTTGTGGCCCAAATATATACCATGTTTCAATTTGAAGGGTGTTGCCCGCGGCTAACAAATTTTGCTCAAACCCATAAGTAATAGACAACATATATGACTTAACATTTTTATATGCAAGCATATTCTCAAATATGACAAGCTTTAATATATGCGCAATATTAAATAGGGACATGGCAAGCTTTAATATTTACAACTTCTGACTTAACATTTTTATATGCAAGCATATTCTCAAATATGAAAAGCTTTAATATATGCACAATATTAAATATGGACATGGCAAGCTTTAATATTTACAGTTTCTTAAACATAGAAAACATATACGACTTAATATTTATAATATGGCGGGCAACGTAAACTTGAACATATGTGAATGGTAACCATTATTTTAAATCGAAACATGTAAATTGTTTTACTCGGACTTCCACATATGATTCATAACCATTAAATTTAAAATACAAATTCTAAATAGAAGGAATTATATTAATCCAAACTTCTTTAATATTTGAATTTTATATAACTTCGAACCAATTTTATCAAGATTAGGTTTTAATCCAAATAACCAATTTCAAACATTTCATTTTACATATATTAGAATATATTTATTATCATCTTAAAATGAATATTAAATAAATTTATTATAATCTTAAATTAATTAGTTTTTCTTTAATATTAAGTTAAATTTATAAAAATTGAATATAAACAGGAAAATATATTCCCACAAATCCACAATTTAAATAGCTATCAATGTCATCAATAATATAATATTGTTATGCATTGATAACATTGATAACTATTAGACTAAGTGTTGTTGTGCGGGAGATATACTTGTGCAGAGGTGCATAAGCTATGCATATTGTCTTAAGAGTTTATTAGTCCTTTCACATGCCTATACCTATGCGGAGTTGCAGAGTGCAGACTATATGTTCTTAAATTTCATAACCTAAAATCTAAAAAATGAAAATAAAGTAACATATCAAATTATGAAGCGAGCATCGTTCGCTTAGCTGCTAAGTTTTTATATTTGTACAATAGTGTAAGTAGATACAAAGAATTATTATTCTGATGTATTGGTTATTGTTTTTGTTGTCATAATTTTTTTACTATCTTTTTTTTTTAATAAAAAAGTATTGTATTACCTTGCTTTAGCAAAAATCACACATGTTTGAGTATACACTAGAGCAAGCCACTTGTTTTGCCACAACAGCGGAAACCAGAATGCGTGGACACTATTGTTCATAAACCTTAAAGAGACGTCTATCAAAAACAAGGGGACTTGCCACCTGTTCTACCACAAGCATGGAAACCAGAATAGGCGGTGGACTGAGTGCCCCAACCAAGTAGTGAACTAGAACCAGAGTTTGTGATGCACAAAATACTTAACACTAAGACCACAGAAAAAACTTGTAAGAGCACTAGACATGAGGCGAACCCGGGCGTCCATCCTGGCGAACTCGGAAGACGAAAGGTTGGCAACAAGTCGGGCATCGAATTTTCATAGGCTCACTTGACAGGGAGTCATACAGGACGTCCAAGCGCTTGTTGAGGGTACGATGGTTGTGTTGTTGCTCTGGCAAATCCTTGCGCATCTCGAAGATCAAGACCAGGTGGTCTTCCATGAGCCTGCAAGAGCTGGGAGCCAGGTGAGCATGCTCTTCAACATCGTTTACTTTCCATCATTCATCCCAGTTTGTTCCAAGGTCCTCTTCCATGGTAGTAGCGACATAATCCTTAGCAGTGGTAGAATCTGTAGCAGGGTCCTCTTCCATAGTAGCAACATAATTCTTTCTAGAGTGCTCCTCTTGAAGAGGGATTTCCTCTTCCACGATGCATCCTGTCTCAGTGGGCTCCTGGAAAAACAAAGGGGTGGTGGTGCAAGTGGCCGATCGTTGTTCCAAGGTGATCATCGGCAAAAATGGTGGAATTTCCTCCTAGTTGGGTGAAATTTCCTCTTCCACCGGACAACCTCTGTGGAGACCCTTTGTGTTTGATGGAAGGGGCTCCAGTTGAGCCGCCTCATGCCAATTTTGATTAGAGGAGGGTGAGTGGTCCGAAATGCCACTTGGGATGAGAGCGAGAGAGGTTGGTCTCGGGCGTTTGTGCCTACCAAACTGACTATAATAGACTGGCCCTCGCTAGGACTTACCTCTCTCATGAGGCATGGCTAAGCAGAGCGCAGGGCGAATGGAATCAACAGTGGTGCGAGTAGGAGACGAAGGATGGAAATCCAGGGTGTGGAGCAAAGCAAGCAAAATTAGACCGTGAACTACGGCTGAATGCCCAATATAGGACCCCCCACAGGACAATAAGAGTAGGAGGATGGAGGAGTTGATGGCTTTGGTAGCCATAAGTGGAGGAGTAATGGCCATTCACTGTATCATATTGGTGTCGAGGAGCCGAACCTTAGTCTCCATTAAGACACAACGCACTAAGCCTTGGCAGAAGTGAAAGCTAGACATCACGACTGGACAGGGGAGGAGGGTGGCAGTGAGGGGCCTTAACTACCCTCATATCGGCCCTAGTTGTTGATGTGTGTGCTCCATGTGTCACCCCATCCGGGGAATTTTTTTACTATCTTACTCCAGTATCTTCAAAGAGATATTATCCTGGACTATTTTATCCTCGATTTGATTAAGTAAATTCATGGTTGGGCATAGAGGAGGCACTGCAAGAGCAAGCCTATTACTTATTTCTCTTTAATGTATGCACATTTGTCAAACAAAATATCAAATATCCCTCGAGATGTGCCTAATTTTAAACTAAGTGTCAAACCAAATAAAAACTCAACCAAGGGCTTCACTGAGTAGTTGCATGGCTTGTTCACATTGAGTCGTTTTAAATAATTATTGAGCTTATGCAACTTCTAGTATAAAATGAAAGATTGGTAAAAAATAATACACATATAACTTATCCATTGAAAGCAAATGAGTGTGCTTGGATTTTCCGTAACGTATCATTCATTCAAGGATTCTATTTGATATGCCCGCAAGGATTTCTCTATAAGCATCTCAATATGTACACTTTTCAATGAAATCCCAAGGAGTCGTAGTATGTATTTATAGGGATTGTATTCCTGCATCTTTTCTCATCCAAACCGATATACTTGTGTGGAAGATATACCTGTGCGGAGGTGCGGAAACCATATATTGGTTGTGCAAAGATATACTTGTGGCGAAGGTGCAGAAGCTATCTCTGTGCGGATTATATGTTTTTGTTTTTATTGTTGATTTTTTATAACATTGATAACATTTATATTATTAAGTAACATTTGATAAAATTGATAAAATTGCATATTATTAAGTAAGATATATTTCATATATATGTTTTTGGAAATTGTTTTTATAATATAATTATTTTTACATAAAAATTATTGTATTATTTCATATTATTTATGAACATGTGACCTATTTGTGGAGGTGCAGAAACTATATATGTACTATATGCATAACAATATTCTATTATTGATAATATTCATAAATATTAGAGTATTTGTTGTGCGGGGATATAACTGTGTAGAGGTGTGTGCTATATCTATAGATTTCGCATAGATATATCAATTTTTTTTTTTGTAAATAAAAGAGATTGTATTACCTTATAGAGTCTTCATGTCAATACATTATTCAAAGTCTGCCACCTATTTTTCCACATGCATGGAAACCGGAACATGTGTCTTGGAAAAAATATAGGCGTGGCTATAGCCAGAAACCAAAGTTTTAACAAAAACAAAAATTGATTGTAACTGATTCTTGTATAACAAAATGCTTGAAAAACTAAAGGTGCGACGAACCCAGACATCCATCATTGTTGTAAGTGAAGACGAATAGTTGGTTGCAAGTTAGACAACGTTTCTAGGCAGGTGCACTGGACAGGGAGTCGAATAGGAGGTCCATGCGACAATTGAGGATGCTCTGATTGTGGAGTGGTTCCTCCAGGTTCTGGCGCATCTCGAAGATCAATTGAAGGTGGTCATCCAAAAAACGGTGTGGATTGAGCGAAGCCTACTCGACACTCACAACCGTTACCTCATGTTGTGTTGTAGTTGCATCAAATTCAGTTAGTGGAGTCTCTTCCATGGTCAACCAGTGGGTTACCTATGTGGTAGTCGGGACATTCCTTGTTGTCCAGTATTTCATCCAACTGGGGGGAATTTCTTCCTCAACTACACAGTCGCATGGTGCCATTGTAGGATGAGCAGAGGGGTTGGCATTGTCAAAGGGCTCTGGAAATGTTGCGGTGGTTTCCAGCCCATTTGGAGGAATTTATTCCTCAATTGGGAAACCTCTTGAGTCGATCATGGGGTCGGAGAGGTGAGGTGGTGAATGCAGAATGCCAATAGGAGGCTTGGGATCTTCAAGCCAATTCTAGTCGGAGCGGGAGGGGCTAGCAGTGTTGGTTGACGGATTGGAGGGAAGTGAGGGGTCTGGGTGATTGCACTAGGCTATGAAGGTGTAGTAAGCCATCCCTCATTTAGGCTTACCTCGCTCTCTCGGCATAGTGGAGTTGCGACAGGGAGGGAGGCGGAGAGGCAAACAAAAAATCTATTCCAGGGAAAATCAAATTGTGTGCATGTTAGAGGTGAGGATCAGATAGAGAATGGACACCAGCGGAGAGAGGGAAGCCTTTGGAAAGAGAACAGAGTGCATGAGGCGAGGAGACTCAGATAGAGAACATAGTGCCAAATGAAAATGTTGAATGAGAAAATTCATGTGAGACATTACCTTCATATAAGTCATTAAGGTGACAGAGAGGAGCGCCATGAAGATGGAGGTGACACCAACCAGTTGTATCGTACTTGCTTTAGTGAGTTGTAGCTGGTTCTCAATGAGATCCATTAAATCGCCCTTACTGCACCAACCCACTAACACCATTGCGACTTGAATGCTAGGCATGTTGAGCATGTTGGATATGAGACTGGCGGCTAGGGGTTTTAAATCCCCTACCTGCATGAGTGCCAGGTTGCCAATGTTGGACATATGTCACCCCATTCGGGGATAGATATATCAATGTTACCAATAATAGAATATTTTTATGCATATAGTCGACACAAATATATCTATGCGGATGTGTGAGCTATATTTGTTCCGCACAGACATAGCTTCCGCATAGATATAGCTTCTGCACATATATATCAATGTTATCAATAATAGAATATTATTTTTTGGAAATTATTTTTATAATATAATTATTTTTACATAAAAATTATTATATTGTTTCATATTATTTAATATATATTATTTTTTAACATGTGACCTATTTGTGGAGGTGCGGAAGCTATATATGTACTATATGTATAACAATATTCTATTATTGATAATATTCATAACTATTAGACTATTCATTGCACAGGGATATACCTGTGTGGAGGTGTGTGCTATATCTATAGCTTCTGCAATATATATCAATGTTATCAATAATAGAATATTGTCATGTATATAGTCGGCACAGATATATCTATGCGGATATGTGGTCTATATCTGTTCCGCACATATATAGCTTCCACACCTATGCACAACTATATATGTGCGGACTATATGCATTTAGTTGTATTAAGTTTTCAATGTTATCAATAATAGAATATTGTTATGCATATAGTCAACACAGATATATCTATGTAGAGGTGTGTGCTATATTTGTTCTGCATGGACACAACTTCTGCATAGATATAGCTTATGCACCTTCGCACAACTATATATGTGCGCACTATATGCATTTAGTTGTATTAAGTTTCATTGTTCAATATATATTTCTTAGTCGGTAGGGATTGCGCTGCCATGCAACCATTGTTTAAGATATTTTTATTTTATAAATTCTTATATTATTTAAGATGTTTTTATTTTATAAATTGTTATATTATTTAAGATGTCAATGTTGGTAATGGTTTATCATTATTTATATGGGTGGGTATTCTCAAGTCTTTTGCAACTATTATTTTGGAAAATAAATGTAACACAATCCGATGTTTATCCAAAGGTTTTGAGGTTGGGGTTATGTCTCTTTATGGTGACCAAATAGCATAAAGTATAAGTGGGAAATCTTCTAATGATGTCCCTTTTGGTGACAAAATAGCATAAAGTATACATATTGTTCCTTAGAACAACTTCATTTTATGAAGTGTTATATTATTTAAGATGTTGATCAAAACAACGGTTTATTATTCTTTCGGGGGTGTTTTTCAAATCACTTGTAATAAGTAAATGGAACAAAATTAGATATTTGAAATTATTTTTTAGTATAAATGGATTTGATTTGATTTTTTCTTATTATAAATTATGTATATATTTTTCACGAAAAAAGTGGATTTTAATTTTAGAGGAAATATAAGTACAATCCTTAGGTGCATTCTGCTAGTAAAAAAAGTGGCAAAATTGACTCATAATCAAAGATGAAAAATAGGTTGGGCCTAGACTCTAATGACATTAAAACCACAACTCTCTCTCTCTCTCTCTCTCTCTCTCTCTCTCTCTCTCTCTCTCTCTCTCTCTCTCTATAT
>ML811352.1:70214-107639 GCA_009831015.1 Picea engelmannii | reverse complement strand
ATAAACATAAACATCATCACATCACGAACACAATACACTAGTATTTACGTGGAAATCCAAATGGGAGTAGATATTGGATGCATTCATAGATGATATATTGTTGAACATTTTTGTTAAAGTGAAAGAACATGTATTGTGGTTAAAAGTGGTATAAAGTGCTCATATTGATTCAACCCCCCTCTCCATATTCCAACAATTGGTATCAGAGCGGGTTCCTTCAGGAAACAGTTTAACCACTGGAAGGAAGATCATGGAGAGCAACGGTTTATATAAGAATGGGGTACAACCGTTTGATAGAAATAACTATGCATTTTGGAGTAAAAGGATGAAAACATATGTGCAAGCACAGAGATTTGATGTTTGGAAATCGGTAGTAGATGGATACAAAGAACATGCCACTCTTACAACATATAACGATGGAAAGAAACTTAGTGAAAATAATTCGAGGGCTAAAAATGCTATCCTAAATGGTTTGGTTGATTCACAAGGTTATGCATTGTAATTCTGCAAAGGAGATATGGGACAAACTTCAAAATGTTTATGAAGGGGATGCCAAAGTCAAAGGAGCCAAGCTTCAAACTTATAAAGGTCAATTTGAACAACTGAAGATGAAAGAAGAGGAAGACATTGCAGCCTACTTTCTATGAGTTGATGAAATAGTGAATGTTATTAAAGGTTTCAGAGAAGAAATGAATGAACCAGTCATTGTTCAAAAGGTATTAAGGTCTCTACCAATGAGATTTGATCCGAAGATTTCATCCCTAGAGGAAAGAGCAGACCTGTGCTACACATTATTTTGGTCATCTTAGTGATCCATTGACAACATGTGTGCATGTTCCCAAAAAGAGCATGTCTTCATGAGGAAAGTGATTGACTTTCTCTTCTCAAAAACCCTGTTAAGGAAGGTCGTCGCAAGCTACATCATAAGCAGGGTGCGACGATGCTTGGTCCTCGCACTCTGTCCTAAAACTGGTTTGTGACATCTCTGCATGTTGCTAAAAAGCTAGGGTGCGACGATGTCAAAAGGTTAAGAAAAGGTCGAACTTCACGAAAGTTCTAGAAGATGAGATGGCATCTGTATGGTTGGGATCCTACTCGATTCTCTGATTTGGTGGGATCATCCTAATCTATTTAACCATCTCTCTTTCCCCTATATAAAGAGGGATTTCTCATGAAAAAGGAAGCAAGAAAGTAAGATAGTGAGGTTTGAATTGGCTAAGATTGTATGGAGAATTCTGCATTGGATCATTCTTGAGAGCCTCATTTCAGTTCATCAAGTCATTGTGGATATTCTTCATTTAAGATTGGAGCAAGTGTGTGTGTTGGAGCAAAGGGTCATCGGAAGGGGACCTTGCAACATCAAGACTTTGGTTGTAATCTCCACTTTCACTTTAATATAATACAGTGATATGTTTCTTTCCCATAAAACTCATCTCGTTTTATTGTATGATTCCTTGATCACACACATAGGTTCTCTTTGAGCATGATATATTGCTTTCACTTTGGTTGGATTGTGTTCCCTTGAAGATCCAATATCACAGGATCACTGGAGAGGAGCTAGGACAACAACAGCAAGAGGAAGCGATATTTAAACGGTATGTTGCCCATCTCTTGTTAGATATCAAACTCAATGATTAGAGCTTAGGGAAAGCGTCATATTCTGTTATGTTTTGTTATAGATCTAGGTGGATCTGTTTATGTCTGCATTTACCAATAAGTCCCATAACAAAATTGATCCATTGACAACAAGTGTGCATGTTCCCAAAAAGAGCTTGTGTTCATGAGGAAAGTGGTTGACTTTCTCTTCTCAAAAACCGTGTTAAGGAAGGTTGTCGCAGGTTGCATCATAAGCAGGGTGCAATGATGCTTAGTCGTCACACTCTATCCTAAAACTGGTTTGCGACGTCTTTGCATGCTTCTCTAAAGCTAGGGTGTGACGATGTCAAAAGGATAAGAAAAGGTCGAACTTCACAAAAGTTCTAGAAGGGAATCTTCTAGAAGATGAGATGGCATCTGTATGGTTGGGATCCTACTCGCTTCTTTGATTTGGTGGGATCATCCTAATCTATTTAACCATCTCTCTTTCCCCCATATAAAGAGGGATTTCTCATGGAAAAGGTTAAGCAAGAAAGTAAGATTAGTGAGGTTTGAATTGGCTAAGATTGTATGGAGAATTCTGCATTGAATTATTCTTGAGAGCCTCATTTCAGTTCATCAAGTCATTGTGGATCTTCTTCATTCAAGATTGGAGCAAGTGTGTGTGTTGGAGAAAAGGGTCATCGAAAGGGGACCTTGCAACATCAAGGATTTGGTTGTAATCTCCACTTTCACTTTAATATAATACAGTAATAATTTTCTTTCCCATAAAACTCATCTCGTTTTATTGTATGATTCCTTGGTCACATACATAGGTTCTCTTTGAGTATGCTATATTGCTTCCACTTTGGTTGGCTTGTGTTCCCTTGCAGA
This sequence comes from Picea engelmannii, assembly GCA_009831015.1. Lineage (NCBI taxonomy): Eukaryota > Viridiplantae > Streptophyta > Pinopsida > Pinales > Pinaceae > Picea > Picea engelmannii. The sequence goes on along the minus strand of ML811352.1, from coordinate 105,170 downwards.
TCCAATATCACAGGAGCACTCGAGTGGAGCTATGACGACAACGATAAGAGGAAGTGATATTTAAATGGTATGTTGCCTATCTCTTGTTAGATAGCAAACTCAATGATTAGAGCTTAGGGAAAGAATCATATTTTGTTTTGTTTTGTTCTAGATCTAGGTGGATCTAGGGAGATCTGTTTATGTCTGTATTTATCGATAACTCCCATAACAAAATTGGAGACTCCACTGGTGATACAACCTCCTTTTTATTTTGTTCTTCCCATTTTCCTTTAGCCTGCCTTCCTCTGATAATTTTCTTTCTCTGAGTCTATGTGTGATCCATTTAGGCTCCCTGGGTTTAGAAGTTCCTTTAAATTTTTTGTCTTTCTTCCAAATTTTCCAAATTTACAGAGATTGTCGCACTGTACCTTACTGACATCTTGCGATGACCCTAAGACATTGCCCTCTGCTTAGCCAGTCTAGTGCGATGACGTCGCACTCTGCTCTGCCAGTGGACTGCAACGAACCTTGCTCGTCACACTGTGTCCCATACCCAGCCTCCGACGACTCCTGTAGGTTTCGATGGAGTGAGCCATTCTATCTTTTACCACCCAGATTTGTCTTAGAATCCTGGTATGAACTTTCTATGCCCGTGTTTGATTGATTTCTGAGTTTAAAGCTTGTTTTTGGTCGGTTTTCAGTGATTGAAAGTCTTTCTTTGCATTTTGCAAGTTTTTTGCTTTTGCTCATTGTCACAAGGATATAATCTCGGATCTTCATCCGGGTGCTTGTTTGACAAAACATATTTGGTTTGTCTTGAGTTTTGGATTCATTATGTTTGTCAAATTGTTTGTTGATTGAGTAACACTTTCTCTTGCTTTTGTCAAAAGTTCTTCTTGTCCTTTCGTTTTCATTTGTATTACGAATTTGATTTGGGAATTGTGTTGAGAATGTCTTGATTTTCTTGGATTGCATTTTATCTCGGTTATCACACCTTTGATTTTGTCTTGGAAAGGAAGAACTAAATTCATTTATTCTTTTTAGTAATCTCTTATAAGAAATTTTTTACATTCGGAATATTTATAAAGAGAAGAAATTGGAAAATTTGTAGTTCACGATTGTTTGGAATTGTGTTCATTTGGAATTAAGAAATTGCAATTGATAGCTTGTTGTACTTCAAAGAAAATACCTCCTCCCTATTATAACTAGAGTTCATTGAATCGAAAATTGCACATTCATCTCTTTTTGCATGCTATTGGATCAAGGTCACAACATCAATGGTTTCATTTCCATCTCCCTTTTTGAGTAAGTAACAGCCTCTAAAACTCAATGTAAATTTAAAATTTATTAGTAACTTTTATTTTCTAGGGATATTTTTCACCAATATTAGCTAGGATAGCGCTTTGGAATAGGTTGTAAGGCACACTCTCCAAAGCATCAAAACACACAACAATATCTTGTGATAGGGAGAGTTCAAATCCAATTACTACATTTTGTCCTAGGAAGCCCTTCTCACACAAGGGTCAAACCTGAGGTCGCATTAAGACTAGCAGAGTTACTCACCCTGCTTTGTTGGTCTTGGTGTAGAGATTGCGCGTATTATGGGGGTCGCTTGAAGGTATACCCACAATAATGAGTGGAAGCCTTTCGAGTTGATTTCGGGCTAGATACCCTGCCTTTGCGCGTGGATCAGACTGTCGATTGTGTCCCTATGCATCATTGTTGTAGTTGGTAACCTTAGTAGCCTATCTCTTTAGGGTTTTTACACAAGGTGACTATGGAGGGGAAAGTCTTCACGGTACCTAGAATCGATGTTGGTTAAACTCACTCGGGCTCCTTGGAGGGTATACCCACGATTATGTGTGGGAGCTTGCACTAGGGTGTAAGTCTATTAAGCAGGTCGTCAACGTAACTTTTCCACCCACTTATCCCATCCCCTTCTTGTCTTCATTTTGCGACGTTGGATTTCATTACCAACTAGTGACTTCGAAACAAGAAGGTTTGATTCCTAGATTTTATTAGTGAGTGTTGTTTATTTCCTCTAGTCGGCCATAGATTTTCTTAGTTCTTTGCTTGGCTCGAGCAACATCGACCTTCATCATTCACGTAGGATACAAGGGTTACCCCTGGAAGATCCGACAGGTTACCAACCTTTGCCTCCTAACTCACCAGAAGGCTCTCCAGAGGGAGTAGTCAACAACGAGGTAGCTTCTGAAGTTGGAAGCACACACTCTTTAGAAGGATTTCAAATTGTTTCAGACTCTTTAGAGGCATTCATACTTCCCCCTCTTAGACCAGACGTATGTATACTTTGCATGAACTCGTCTGGAGAAATTGTTGTTGTTAATAATACTGAAGTACCTCTTGGACCTAACGCAAAATTTGGAGTAGAGGATCCACTTTTTCACAATGAATCATTTAGGACCCTGGCTCACGCTGTTGGAACTTCCATTCCTAGTTTCGTCCCTCTGATAGTGTGTGACCTTTACGGTAACCTAGGAGCGAGTCTTGATCAACCTATGGCATCACAAGTGCCCGGGACATATGTTATCTACACGGTACCCTTAGACCATTTTACTAGTACTACCAGTAGTGTCGCCACCATTTCAGACCAATTGGTGATTGGTTCTCACTCGATTCCTACTCTTCAGATGACTCATTCTACTATGGTTCCACAAGCTACCATGATTCCTATTGGAAATGTGGTTATCTCCCAAGCTCCAATTGGGACACCACTTCCACCTAGACAGAATCCATCACTTCCCCCTTGGTATAGAGCTCTGAATACTTATGTTGCTATCCCTACCCAGGTTCCATCCAGAGGTTCTTGACTTTTTGTTCCTCTTAGGTATAATGTTGTTATTGGTTTTGTTCCTACACCTGCCTAGGTTCTCTCCGGAGGGCCTTATGTTCCTCCTCCACCTTTGCTTGGAGGATCTGGCCCTAGTGGCTCCAATCTAATTGGAAGCACCAGTCATTTGTTCACTTCTGGTTTCCAGATTCCTGTTGGATGTCAACCTTAAGATGGGGGGCAACATCAATTTGGGGGTCAACCTCAGATTGGGGCACAACCTCAACTTGGGGGGAAACCTCAGGTTGGAGTCCATAACCCACTTTATGGACAAAACGTACATGTGGTACAAACTCTACCTTGGAATCTTCCTTTCCAAGTAAATCTACAACCGTCTCAGGGAAAACATCCTCAAGTTAACTCTTTTATACCCCCCAACCTCGGTCAACCATATACAGGTTCCTCGAATCCCATTTGGGGTCAGAACATTCAACCTAGTATTCATGTTCAAGGGAATCCCCATAATCAACCCAACCCTATGGGCTATGTGCCTCAAAATCCTCCACAACCAAATCTGTCAGGACTGTCTCCTTATTTTCAAATTGCTTATGGTCCTACCGGTATACCTACGGGGTTTCCCCCTCAAAACTACCAGTTTCCACAAGTGAACCAACAGTTTCCTTTCTTGACCACTTTGGATTTACCTGATAAGTCTATGATTTTGAATGATCCTATCTTACATTCTCCGTATTGGCCCATCATACCGGCCAAGTTACCATCTGAAATTCCTAAATTTGACGGTCGAGAAGGAGAATATCCTAATAATCATGTTATGGCTTTTCATATGTGATGTTCATCCAACTCCTTGATGGATGACTCCATCAGATTATGACTTTTCCAATGGACTCTCATGGGTTCGACAACGAAATGGTACATCGAGTTACCATGAGGTTTCTTCAATGCCTTTAACACCCTAGCCATGGCCTTTTTGACACATTACCAGTTGCCAATTCGATACGAGACAGGAACCAAAATTTTGGGTTCTTTCAAGCAATCCTCATCCACTCATATTTCTAATCACATTCATGAGTGGAGGAGGAGAAGACATCTAATCAAAGTTCCCCTTCCTGATCAACTATTGGCTGAGTGGTTTACCAAATCACTCATTGGAACTATCGCTCGTGACGTCGCCATGGGTGGTGTTGTCACTAAAGAGCAGGATATTAGTCGTGCTCAGTGTCTCGATCTTGTTTATTCACAAACAGGAACACTTTACAATTTGATCCCTGACGCTCCTCATCCTTCCACAAACCCTACCCCAAAACCTCCAACAACTTCTCATGTTGTTGATGGTGTGATTGACACCTTCCATGTTGAGACCCAGTCGAGGCACGTCGGTCACACCAATCCCAAATCCAATAATTATAATTCCACTGGTAAGACCGTTGAGGATAATTATGTTCAATCCATGCCCACCGGAAAGAATCAAAATAAGAAGAAAGGAAAGGGTAAGAACAAGGAGGACAAGAATAATAATCCACAATCTGATAAAGCCAAAACACAAACCGCTGATGAGAAAGACAAACGTAAGCCGTGTTACCCCTGCCTTATTTGTGGTGACGATCATTACACGAAAGATTGTCCAAGACGCACCGAGGATACTAAGTTCCTCCAAGGGACCGGGAAACCTTCTACACCTGTCGTTTTTTCACAACCTTTCCCTTCTCAACAGCAATCCCAACTAGTCATTCATGACCAAGCTACTCCTTCTACCTCTTCCTATGTCCTTATGTGTACTGGTGATTCTAAAAAGAACAAAGTTGCGGTCGCAACTCAAGCCAAGGATTACTCTTCGTTAAAAGAGAAATTCGATGATATACCACCTTTGTTGGTTCAACCTTCTCCTTCAACTTCACCTCCAAATGGTCCTCTTCATATCGAAAGATCGGGTCTCGATAGAGTCCTTCGCCCTCCTCCCAAGGGCGTTGTTCAAAAGTCTGCGTTCAATCCTCATGCACGTGCTGCACAAAACTACATTATTGTAGAAGACCTTGCGCAAGCACCCTCTGTGATGTCAGCTCTCGAAGTCCTTCAAAGTTGTCTTGCTCAACGGAAGGCACTATTAAAGGCCATCAGTGGAATTGATCCAGCAGATAATAATTTAATAATCTTTGACTTGGAAGATCACGTTCCAAGGCTCCCTCCTCAGTTAGCATTTCAGATTCAAGTTTTTGTTGAAAACAAGAATATCTGTAGAACTGCTATTGACGAAGGAGCCTTGACTTGTGTTATGTCCATTACTTGTTGGAAATCCATTAGCTCTCCTACCCTCACCGAATCACATAATACACTTAAGGCCTTTGATGGTATAGGATTTAAACCCTACGGTGTTCTCACGTCGTTGTCTACTACGTTGGAAGGTAAATCGGTCAATGTCGAGGTTGAGGTCTTCGATGCACCTCTTGATTATAACCTTTTACTTGGCCATAGTTGGATCGATTCCATGCATGCAGTTGTGTCTACCCTTTTTTGTGTGTTACGTTTCCCGCACCAAGGAGGTCGTTACTATTGAACAACTGGCCTTATTTAATTCTGATTCCCATACTAGCAACATTCCCTTTATCTTGAAGACACCCTCTGGTTATGAGAATGTCGAAGTGGGTCTCTTGAAAGATTCAACTTTGATGGGTACATTTCCAATCCCACCACCCGATATTCCCCCTCCTTTTGTTGCCTCTATTAACATGATATCCACCATTGTTCCTGAAACCCCTGAGTCATACGACCCATGGGCAGTATCTAGCCCTGGTGATTACTCTCGTTATGGGGACAATATGCCTTTAAGTCTGGTCGAATCCACTTACCAAGCTATCCAATCGACAACCCCTTCCCCTCATTTTCTCTGTGATTCATCTCCTGATCTATTTCATGTGATCTTTCCTACTGATGAGATGATCATGTCAGTCATGTCTATGGAAGACACCCCCTGGGACGATGGACATCATCAATCCATTCTCCTCATAGAACTCGATACCATAGAGAGTTACCAACGGATTTCGACTTTGTCGATCGTTGTGGCTATTTCCTCAGTTCCTGAGTCATCACATGATGTTTTGTACGAACGGAACTTGAGAAACATTTCACCTATCGTCCCTCTCGACATATCCATTAAACCTGGAGTCATGGAGAATGTTCATATTGGAGCCTCCTGTTCTACTGACTAGGTCCACGAGTATAAATCCCTTTTCCAAGAATTCCACGACGTTTTCGCTTGGAGTTACGAAGAGATGCTAGGTATCGATCCTGATATCATTGTACATGAGATTAAGACATACCTGGACACTAAAGCCATTCGGCAGAGACTTCACCCAGTGCACCCACACAAAGTTGTTGCTATCAAGCTTGAAGTTGAAAAACTTCTTAAAGCTGGCTTTATCTATCCCATGGATTTGACTGATTGTGTATCCAATCTAGTTACGGTGAATAAGAAACAAGGTACCATTCGCGTATGTGTAGATTATAGGGACATAAATAAAGCTTGTCATAAGGACAATTACCCAACCCCTTTTGTCGACTAGATCGTTGACGACTGTGCCGGCAACGAAATCTTCTCTTTGACGGATGGTTTCTCCGGCTATAATCAAATTAATATTTTACCCATGGACCAACACAAGACCGCTTTTATTTGCCTTTGGGGGACCTTTGCCTATCGGAAATTACCCTTTGGTCTCAAGAATGTTGGCGCAAATTTTCAGTGTGCTATGTCTTATTCTTTCCATGATATTAAGCACATCTTGCAACCTTATCTTGATGATCTACCGACGCATTCCATGCGTCGCCAAGATCACCCAGCACATTTGAGGGTCATTTTCGTATGTTGTCGTTATTATCGTATCCGCTTAAACCAACACAAATTCATTTATTTTGTGGAGTCCGACCGACTGCTTGGTTTTATTGTGTCGATACACGAGATTCGAGGAGACCCCTTGAAGATTGAGGCTATCTGTAATCTACCTCCTCCTTCCACTTTACGCCAGCTCCAAAGTTTGCAAGGGAAGGCAAAATGTTTATGTTGTTTCATCCCCAATTGCGTTGAACTGACGAAAGGATTCACTCGACTACTCAAGAAAGGTTACGATTTTGTATGGGACGATACTGCTAACAAAGCCTTCGAAGCTTTGAAACTTGCCTTAACCCGTACACCATTATTGTTTCCCCCTGATTATAGTCAAGATTACTTCCTCTACATAGCTGCTTCGGACTCTACCATCGCCATGTTTTGAGTCTAAGAGGATGATTCACATGACAAACATGTGATATACTATTTGAGTCAGAGTCTTACAACCACTGAGACCAAATACCTCCATGTGGAGAAACTGGCCTTGGCAGTTTTTCAAGTTGTCCAACGTTTTCGTCATTATATCCTATTACGCAAGACCATTGTTATTTCCGATTGCAACCCTATGCAACATATCCTCACCCAACAACTTCTAGGGGGAAAGTACTCCAAATGGATTGTCACACACCCGCTACGAAAATATAAAAACTTTCGCATTTTATCGAGGGACAGAATCCTTGAATTCCTACGGGGGCCTAGCGGAGGCTAGTCCTTCCCTTATCCTCCTCCATGTGATCATTGTCTATGACCATAGGCCTTACCATAAAGGCACTTCCGGCTTTCATGTTTCAGGATTTTTGTGTGTGAGCTCTCCCTGGCTCCCTGTCCTTTGAAATGTCAAAACCCGAAATGGGGTTAACGAGCTCTTTGGCTCCACTTTTTCCTACTCCATGCGAACACCTTCATGACCATGCGCTAACACCAAATGGCGCTACTCGGACTTGGATTTCGGGATTCCTGTTGCAAGGAACCCTTGTTCCTTCAATCTCCGAAACCCGAAACAGGGCTAAGATTCTTGGCTCCTTCCCTTAGGCCTTCTCCATGTGGCCCTATCCTGAGGCCTAAGGCTACTCCTCCGAGTGCTTTAGATTTTGCGATTCGGGGAATCACGATGCAATGCTTCCACCTTTCCCTTTCAAATCCCCGAAACCCAGAAGCCCAATACCATCCAGATCTATGGTCCAGATCTTCTACTTGATCAACGGCCCAGATTAAATCCTAGAATTCTACCTTTCAGGATTTTGACGGGGTCTTCACTCCTATTTCCCCGATGACCAAAGCCCCGGGGGCTTCTGGATCTCTTCCACACATCCTCCCCAATGGATGGTCCTCATTGATCTAGATCTGATGGTCTAGATCTGTCACAACCCAATGGTCACGATTAGTTGTCAGTGATTTCTCATCAAGAGTCTAGGGAAGTCTTCTCCTGTGATTTCCCGGTGCCGAAACGCCGACCAGCAGCCAAGTTTCCCCTCTGATGGACAGCTATGACCTTTATCCACGATGAACGATTGTGATCTTTTTGGGATCATCAATGGTCGTGATCAAATCTCGTCTTTCTCCTTTTCAGCAAATTGGGAGAGTCTTCACTCTCGTTCCCTCGATGGATGTGGATCTCTGACACATGTCCTCTGGGATGGACAGTCCTGATGCTTTCAAAACTTTGACGAGTCCTCTCTCCCCTACATGCACAAGGTTAAACCCCGTGTGCCTTTTCTGGATCCGATGGATATCGGTCCTCTACGCTCGATCTAACGGTTCAGATCTCTTGCATGTCTGGACGTATGTTCGACGGTCCAGATCTAATCTCGGCGTTCCCCTTTTCAGGACTTTGGCAGGGTCTTCACCTCTCAACTCTCGATTCCAAATCCATGAAATGGTTTGGGCGTCAGATCAATGGCCCTGATTTAACTGTGATCCAACGGCTCATCTTTCCTCTTTACGAAGTCGGTGTTTCTCACACTGGGGTTTCGAAATTCAAGGACTTCAGCCCTCTTGGTTCACGAAATCTGGCCAAGCCAAATCTAGTGACACATGTCCTAGAGATGGACGGTCCAAATATCTCCTCAACCAACTGTCTCTCCTCAACCTACAGTTTCGATTAGATCGCAACTTCACATGCCGAGAGCTCTCGTTGCTCCCTCCGTTGACTCTCTTTAGTAGTGAGTGAGTGAAATGCTGAGATCTTGCCATGTGTCCCCCTTAATGGATGACTCAGATTCAAACCATCTCCCAGCTCATCGAGGATTTGGGACCCAAGGTAGGACCTTGTTCTCCCAACTCGCAATCCCCGATCTCTCGAAATGAACCAACAGTTCAGATCTAACTTAGATCGACGGCCCTGGTTCCATCACTACTTGCAAAGACTGAGGGGGGTTCAAGGTGTTATCACCTCGCTTCTCCTCTAGATTCATTGGACCTGACGGGCCTGGGATACTCCCGAAAGGATCTCGTCCATTCGTCTAGCAAACGAAAGAGTACTCTCTTTCGGTATTTGAAACTCGCTATCCTTCCTGAACTTCGTCAGCTATGAAGGACTTGAGAGCTTTGCGCTCTTTTTCCTGGACTTGACTCTTAGAAGAGTCTTCCATGCACCCAGGCACTCATTCATCAAGTCTAGGACTTAAATGGGTCTCGGTCTTTGCTAGCCTCGCAAAGTGCCTATGCGTATTCGCACTACCTAAGGTTGACGAACTCACAGTTTGCGACTCTAGCTTAAGACACTACAAAACTCAAGAATTTATGAGAACAAGTCATGTCCGAACCATATAGTTTCTTACTTGACTAATTATACTACCAAACATAAATAGAAGGGACACAGTATATCCATTAAGCATTCATTCATATTCCTGAAAGCATATACAGTATAACCAATTCATATGCAATTACAACTAAATTACACAGGGTAGGAGATCGCTTATCTATTACAGGTTGTCGCCAACCAACTAATTGTGGGTGTTCATCCTTCCACCCGACCATAGGCTCAGATGTATTCATTCTTAGCACTCTGGACACCCTCATGCCAAGCCATGATATCACCAGGGAATTCTCACAATTCTCGACAGTTCTCTCTCTGTTTCAACTTCTGTTTGGGTCTTGTTCTCTGCGACTCGAATATTTCTCTCTCCGTTGTGGCCTTGGTGAGGTTTCTTAGATGCTCTTCGGCATCAAGCTCGCGGCCTTATGTTTGTGATTTGCTGGAGAGCTCTGCGCCTCTCCCTTGCAAGCTTACACTCTCGTCTGGTCTCCCCTCTCTCTTGTTGCCTCCGTGTGTATAACTATCACCTTCCTTCTATCAGAAGGAAGCTCGGGTCTACCTGGTCTGTCAGACCCTGTGGTACTTTAGGTTGACTTCCTGCAGCTATACCATGCTCCCATTCATGGGGGTGGTTGGTAATTCAACCACCGGTCCTTTCTTCATTAACTGGTTTTCTTTCCTTGGGATTTGAAGCAGGTTTGTCATCCTTATCAAGGGATATTTGGGGTTATTTGGTATATGAACCCTCTTGTATAGTTTTCACACTCTTCCTCTAGTGATATCATGGCCAGTACTTTCAAGGCTTCACCCCCACAGTCAATTATTGGCAACTCAAACAATAATATGTTTACATTGTCCACATGCCTTAGCATGGAAATTTCTATTTTATGATTAATTACAAATTGGGGGAAACAGGGTGTTACAATTCCCTCCCCCTTAAAGGAACACCGTCCTCGGTGTTCTTTCTCAAAAACACCTGTCATGCCTTTCTTATTCAGCTGTTCAGAAATCTTGATCTTTCTTTCTCGGTCAAGTTCTTTCTCAGACCCTTAGTCTTGGTCACCTGCTTTCAATAATTCTTGGACAACAAACACGTTAATCATAGTCTTATGTGAAAACATTGCATAAAAAAAAAATTCTAGGAAAATTTTCATAATCTTAGCACAATACTTATCTATGCAGTTTGTGGATCTGTATCCACGTGGCTGTTTTTTTATCCAGGCTCATTGTTTTTCCTTGACGTACCCATTGGGTGCATGATCCTAATCAATAGTTTACAATAACCATCAAGGTTTCATCTTCCTTGTGGTCACTCACCCTCCAGGCCCAGGCTCAGACATCCCCTTCACTGCTATATTACAGTCCTTCGGGCGATCCATCTTGCCTTGCCAATGTTTTTCTCACACAAGAATAATTCCAGAGACTCTATCGAGTCTTACAGTCGAGGCGTCTCTCAGACTTTCTCTTTCGAGGCATCCCTCCGGCTTGTGTTACCTCAACACAACATATTCTAGGCGATCATGGCTTACCACAGGGTTCTCATGGCTCAACAATAGCCATTTTTCATGCTTTTACAGCCCGACAGCCTTCCGGCTCGGCTAAATTTAGGGATGAAGGTTACTCTCCTTCTCCTGGTACCGTAATAGATAGGGACAAAGGTTACTCTCCTTCTCCCAAGTCAGTCTCTATTTCATGCGATCGGATTATACTCTTTCTCACAGTTCTCCCTCAAACCCAAGAGCTCAGTCTCTCATCTCTCCACTCTTCGCAGATCTTTTCCTTTCACCTGTATCATAGGTATACATAAATTCATGAGACATCATCATAAATTTTAAATTCAGAATTTCCTTGTAAATCTGTCACCTACAGATTTCCAATTCCACATTTTATTTCTATATTTGTTCCGCACAGGAACCAGATTCATAATTATGGGACTTTCCTTCCCATAGCGGTTTGGCTCAATAGGGAATTGGTCTTCCTTATGGGCTTACAACGCTGCCATATCCAAGACCCATTTCCTCCCTGCAATTCATTCTTTACATAGCCAAACAAATTGTTAGTCTCTCATGCATCCATGTATATATATCTATTTTCAAAACGTAATTCAACATTTCAAAGGGTTTTAACAAATGTGCAACTATCCATGGCCACATTCATACCCAATGCACTCTTGCATTGTTTTTTCAAGTTCGTCACACTTTATGACCGGTTCTTGGCCATGGGGTGTTGGAATTTAACCAACCTTTTCCTCATATGGTTTATTTGTTTTCTTTCATTCTTACAGCAGGACCATACTGCCTGCTATAGGTCGATCACAATCCCAAATTAGTACACATGAACTCAAAAGTTTCACACGAATGCCTTATACGCATTCCTTGATTGTCAATGCATTCATGACATATCAGTTCATGAATTCTTCCAAGGGTTACAAACAATGTTTACTACCAGAGGTTCATACCTCCATCATTCAGGTTCTCCTTTCTGATTCATACCTTACTTGGGTATCCAAGGCATACAACTGCCTTTCAAAGTTCATGCATAACACTAAGACAATAAAATATTTCAGAAGGGGTTCTTACTAAATCCCTTCATACCTTGTGCCACATAGGCACGAATATATTTATACTGGTCCTTGGCTGCTAGCACTCTCTTTCTGATCTCTACCTCATCAACAGTGCTTTAGAGGGATTTTCACAGTCCTGCCAACAATCTTTCGACCGCAGCCTTCTCCTGGTCATTCTCTATTTGAGGTTGCCCATCATTGGCAACTGTCTTCCTCAATAGCTCCAATTCATTTCTATACACAACATGCATCATCATAGACACAATTTCATTAGTCGTAATATTAAACCAAATGCATGTATCATAACATCTGAATTCATAAACATCTTCAAAATGTCCTAGCATATCTTCATGCACTTCATCATATTATCTTCAAATGTTTCCACAAGTGCAACACAAACAAATTTCGATTGTATCTTCAGAAATACAATCCTTATCACTATGTGTCAAAACCTTTTTACTTTCATTGGTGTACCATCTTTCTCATCCAAGAGAAAACATAATACTCAGCGAGGAAAGGATTGAGGACTCTCCCCTTCTTCCAACTCCTCCTACACCGCCTGGGACTTTTCAATCCAGCTGACTTATTTTTAAGGCCTCACTGTCTTTTCTCAACTTTTGCAATTCTACTCCCTGTCGGGATCTTCCTGCTCTTTTCCTTGAGCCGTCTTGGTTAGGCCTCACCCTAACCCTTTTTGGGATACTGCAACATGATTTAATAACAACTCTTTGTTCATAATGCATCATGAACATGTGCATCCTGCACACTTCCATTCGGTTATCAGAATGGTCAATATTCAGGTGTTAGTCTTCTATTAATTACATGATACTTTCAAAATGTAATCCAGGATTCTTGTCTATAGACAAGCTTTGCAACCCATTGTCCAACCTTCAACAATTATTAGGGTTGTGACTTTGTTCTTCTGACAGAGTCCTTACACAGTTCCTCTACCGGGAACTCCTTCGGCATGCAACTTCCTTGTTGCATATCCATCACTATTTGTGATGGCCTCGGCCTTGAGTTAGCTTTAGATTTTTACTAAATATTCCCCTTAAGGAATATAAACATGCGTCTTTGTTAACTTACATCTATGACATACTTAACCATTTCCATAATCCTAAGCCTGCATGTAGCTGCCATAGGTATATCTCACAGCCCACATGCATCCTTACTTTTAAGATCAGTCAATTCAGATTCATTCACAATCCTTCTCATGTGATGCTCAAAGGTGTAATCATTTGTCTCTTATTATGACAAGAGAGCATCTTGGCTCATTTACCCTTTCATCTAATTATATTAGTATTTCCTGAGGAAATGGAATACATGCCCCTCAGGCTATTATTTGGAACATAACTTTCATGACTCCCTAGAATGGAGCCAGCTATGCCTCCATAGTATTCATTTAATCTGGACAAGAGCAATACTTGCTTTATATTTCATTCATCAGGAAAAACCATATCGTGCTTATACTATACTCTTACATCATACATGTGCATTACTTGCACGTTTAATATCATTCATACCTTACTGGTATTAATATCAGGCTTCATATTAAGAAGCTCCACAATGCATTAAACTCATGCACTCAAGTATAATTACATAGCTAAGTATTCATCATGCTAGCTCATGCCTTCTCCTCATGCGACCACCAGCGGTGACCACGATCTGAACTAAAAGGTGCTTCGCATTTCACAATTTCAGGGTTTCTACATGCAAGTCACTCCTGACTCCTTTTTCTCGAACTCTCGGTTTTTGATTGACGACCTTTCCCCAGGACTAGATCTAACGGCCCTGAGCTCTCCTCTATCGATGACCATGATCGTGTCATGATTTCAGGGTTTGTGATGTCAGGACTATTTGTATGATACAAATCCAACACTCCAACCCCCGAGATCCCGAGATCCGACTAAGGGCCTAGCAAGTGCTAGCCCTTCCCCTTATGCACCCATCGTGACCTTCCACTAGGAACTGGGTCCCAGCTCCCAAATATTTCAGGACTTTGCGATTAGGAGAATACATGAACAAATTTTCCCTTACTTCTAAACCTTTGACTCCCGAAGATCCGATTACACTGGATCTATGGTTTAGGTCCTCCGCTAACCAACGGCCCTGATTGAATCGGTGATTTACCTTGCGTGACTTTGGGAAACTCTTCGCTTCTATTCTTTCCAATAGCCGTAACTTCAAAGATCTAGATCAACGACTCTCGTTGATTCCAATCTAATGGATACTATTCCTCCTGAGCTTGTGAGTGATGAAAGGTTATCAACCTTATCTTCTCCACTGATCTACTAGATCTAACGGTTAGCGAAATTTCGGTATTCCTCCCTCCGAGAATTCCACCGTCCATTCAGATTTTCAATGACTTCAAGCCACAAACTTGGCATCAACTCTTATGGAATCAACCTTTGCGCTCAACCTCTAGAGATTTCAAATTTTAACACAAGCTTGTTTCTATACGCACTCCTTGCGCTCTATATGCACACTCGGCATACGAAATTTCCCCACTATATCTTCTGAGCTTTTAAGTTACTTACATGACTGATCTCACAGTCATAACTCATACAGATGTTACCCTCTCTTTATGGGAACAACCAACAAGGGTCATTCTTGGGAATTAGCAATAGTCCCAAAGGACTCCTCTTAATCTTGCTTAAATAGATTATCCTTGTTGTCGATTCTAACCAATATGCATCAGGTAATCTGACCCTACATATTTTCATCAGTCCTCTCAATCATGAGGAGTTACATACTCAGGGTTTAGTCTATTAATAATGCAATAATTATAAACTTGCTAAGGATTCTACCGGTCCTTACCAGATTTCCTAAATCATGAAGGAATTCTTCATGAGGATCTTAATTCTTACCTAACCAGCCATCTCAATTGCAAGAGACTCTACCTACTTTAGTAGGTAGCCATCGTCACACTATAACAAAACAACTCAGTTCCTGTCCCTTGTCTGGCTCGTGCAACTTCATAGAACAATTTCTTCCACCTCTGTCATTCACATTCAGGTCTTTTCAGTAATATTGATTAGCACATCCCTACTCCTATAAGAGTAGTTATCACTTTGTCAAAGGGACAATGTAATTCCTTTGTTGGGATTCCGTAGGAACTCTCAACTACAGTTTCATTATGCAGTCCTTCTCCTTAAGGAGTAATGCAGATAATGATACCTCTTTTTGTGACTCGTGCATGAGCCCAAGCAGGCCAAGTGTTGTAACCATGCTCTGATACCATTTTGTCACACACCCACTAAGCAATAATAAAAAAATTCACCTTTTCTCGAGGGACAGAATCCTTGAATTCCTACAGGGGCCTAGCGCAACCTAGTCCTTCCCTTATCCTCCTCCATGTGATCATTGGCTATGACCACAGGCCTTACCAAAAAGGCACTTCCGACTTTCACGTTTCGGGATTTCTGTGTGCGAGCTCTCCCCTGCTCCCTGTCCTTTGAAATGTCGAAACTCGAAATGGGGTTAACAAGCTCTTTGGTGCCCCTTTTTTCTACTCCATACGACCACCTTCGTGACCACGCACTAACACCAAATGGCGCTACCGGGACTCATCTTTCGGGATTCCTATTGCAAGGAACCCTTCTTCCTTCAATCTCTGAAACCTGAAATAGGGCTAAGATTATTGGCTCCTTCCCTTAGGCCTTCTCCATGTGGCCCTGTCCTGAGGCCTAGGCCTACTCCTCCGAGTGCTTCGGATTTCGCGATTCAGGGAATCACGATGTAGTGCTTCCGCCTTTCCCTTTCAAATCCCTGAAACCTGGAAGCCCGATACCATCCGGATCTATGGTCCAGATCTTCTACTTGATCAACGACCTAGATTAAATCCTGGCATTCTACCTTTCAGGATTCTGGCGAGGTCTTCACTCCTATTTCCCTGATGACCAAAGCCCCAGGGGATTTTGGATCTCTGCAACGCTTCCTCCCCAATGGACAGACCTCGTTGATCTAGATCTGATGGTCCAGATATGTCACGACCCAATGGTCGCGATTCATTATCGGTGATTCCCCGACAAGAGTCTGGGGAAGTCTTCTCCTGTGATTTCTCGGTGCCGAAACACTGACCAGCAGCCACGCATCCCCTCCAATGGACGACTGCGACCTTTATCATAATCGATGGTTGTGATCTTTTCAGAATGATCAACGGTCATGATCAAATCTCGGATTTCTCCTTTTCAGTAAATTGGGAGAGTCTTCACTCTCGTTCCCCCAGTGTCAAATCCCCGATGGATGTGGATCTCTGACACATGTCCTCTGGGATGTAAGGTCCCAATGCTTTCAAGACTTTGACGAGTCCTCTCTCCCCTACATGCACAAGGTTAAACCTCGTGTGCCTTTTCTGGATCCGACGGCTATCGGTCCTCTGCGCTCGATCTGACAGTTCAAATCTCTTGCATGTCTGGACGTATGTTCGATGGTCTAGATCTAATCCTACCTTTCCCCTTTTCGAGACTTTGGTGGAGTCTTCACCTCTCAACTCCCGATTCCAAATCCACGAAATGGTTTGGGCATCAGATCAACAACCCTAATTTAACTGTGATCCAATGGCTCAAATTTCCCCTTTACGAAGTCGGTGTTTCGCACACCAGGTTTTCGAAATGCAAGGACTTCAGTCCTCTTGGGTCACAAAATCCGGCCAAGCCAAATCTAGTGACACCTGTCCTAGAGATGGGCGGTCCAAATCTCTCCTCAACCTACGGTTGCGATTAGATCACAACTTCACTTGTCGCAAGCTCTCGCTGCTCACTCTGTTGACTCTCTTCAGTAGCGAGTGAGTGAAATGTTGAGATCTCACCACGTGTCCCCCTTAATGGAAGACTCGGATTCAAACCAGCTCCCAGCTCATCAGGGATTTGGGACCCAAGGTAGGACCTTGTTCTCCTAACTCGCGATCCCCGATCTCTCGAAATGAACCAATGGTTTAGATCTAACTTAGATCGACAGCCCTGGTTCCATCGCTACTTGCAAAGACTGAGGGGGTGTCGAGGCGTTATCGCCTCGCTTCTCCTCTAGATTCATTGGACCTGACGGGCCTGGGATACTCCCGAAACGATCTCATCCGTTCGTCTAGAAAATGAAAGGGTACTTTCTTTCGGTATTTGAAACTCATTATCCTTCCTGAACTTCGTCAACTATGAAGGACTTGAGAGCTTTGCTCTCTTTCTCATGGACTTGACTCTTAGAAGAGTCTTCCACGCACCCTAGCGCTCATTCATCAAGTCTAGGACCTAAATGGGACTCGGTCTTTGCCTCGCAGAGTTCCTGTGTGTATCCGCACTACCTAAGGTCGACGAACTCACAGTTCGCAACTCTAGCTTAAGACGCTACAAAACTCAAGAATTTACGAGAACAAGTCATGTCCGAACCATATAGTTTCTTACTTGCCTAATTATACTACCAAGCAGAAATAGAAGGGATACAGTATATCCATTAAGCATTCATTCACATCATGTACAGTATAACCAATTCATACTCAGTTACAGCTAAATTACACAGGGCAGGAGATCGCTTATCTATTACAGGTTGTCGCCAACCAACTAACTGTGGGTGTTCATCCTTCCACCCAACCATAGGCTTAGATGCATTCATTCTTAGCACTCTGGCCACCCCCGTGCCAAGCCATGATATCACCAGGGAATTCTCATAGTTCTCAAGGGTTCTCTCTCTATTTCAGCTTTTGTTCGGGTCATGTTCTCTGCAACTCAGAGCTTTCTCTCTCGGTTGTGGCCTCGACGAGGTTTCTCAGATGCTCTTCAGCATCAAGCTCACGGCCTTCTATTCGTGATTTGATGGAGAGATCTGCGCCTCTCCCTTGTGAGCTTACAATCTCGTCTGGTCTCCCCTCTCTCTTGTTGCCTCCGTGTGTATAACTGTCACCTTCCTTCTATCAAAAGGAAGCTCGGGTCTGCCTAGTCTGTCAGACCCTGTGGTACTTTGGGCTAACTTCCTGCAGCTAGACCATGCTCCCATTCATGGGGGTGGTTGGTAATTCAACCACCGATCCTTTTTTCATTAACTGATTTTCTTTCCTTGGGATTTGAAGGAGGTTTGTCATCCTTATCAAGGGAGATTTGGGGTTATTTGGTATATGAACCCTCTTGCATAGTTTTCACACTCTTCCTCTAGTGATATCATGGCCAGTACTTTCAAGGCTTCACCCCCACAGTCAGCTACTGGCAACTCAAACAATAATACGTTTACATTGTCCACATGCCTTAGCATGGAAATTCCTATTTTACGATTAATTACAAATTGGGGGAAACAGGGTGTTACATGGATAGTGATTCTCCAGGAGTTGGACTTAGAGTTTGAACGTGCTAAGTCCAAGAAATCTTTGGTTTTCGCCGAACTGATATGTGACCTTCCCTCCATTGAGACAGAAAATGTCGCAGAGGATTCCTTACCTGACAAATCCCTTTTTTTATCAGTTCTAATGACGTATGGGACGGAGATATTATTATTTATCTCCAGACTCAAACTTTCCGGCCTGATCTATCTAGTACAAATCCTCATCATATCTGGTATCAAGCTTGTCAATACATCATTCTTAGTGACACTCTTTATCGTTGTGGTATTGACTCCATTTTTTTACAATGTCTCACTTACGATGAAGCTGAGAAAGCTCTGAATGACGGTCACTCTGGAGCATGTGGCGGTCATATGTCTGGGTATGCCACTACCCAAAAGATCTTACGAGCGGGTTATTTTTGGCCTTTTTTGTTTAAGGACTGCATTACTATTGTTCAAAAATTCCATGCTTGCCAAACTTATAATAACAAGATAAAATCTCATCCTGCTCCTTTACATCCTGTAGTTTCCGTTGGTCCATTTTCCAAATGGGGCATTGACATCATGACATGTAACCCTCACTCAGTCGTGGGGCATGGATACATCATTGTAGCTGTGGATTATTTCACTAAATGGGCCGAGGTGATGCCTACATTTGATAACACCGGGAGAACTGCAACATTGTTCATATTCAATCATATCATTACTTGGTTTGGTATCCCTCAAGCTATCGTTACTAGTCACGGTAGTCATTTTCGGAATTTTATGATGTCTGAACTTACTGAAAAGTTGGGTCTTCGTCATGAAAACTCAACCCCCTATTATCCACGGGCCAATGGCCAGGTTGAAGCGATCAACAAATTTCTCATTGCTATGCTTCGACGGATGATAGGAATTCATAAGACAACTTGGCACACAATGTTGTTCTCAGCATTATGGGCCTATTGGACATCTATTAATTCTACCACAAGATTTACACCTTTCTATCTAGTTTATGGTATCGAGGCTATCTTGTTGATTGAATGTGAAATACCATCTTTGAAATTGGTAGTTGAACTTCTCCCCAATACCTCTGTCAAAGAAGAGCATCTTTTGTATTTGATGCAATTAGACGAAACTTGTCACGATGTCGCCCTAGTCATTGAAACTCAGAAGAAACATGTTAAATCCCAATACGACAAGCATGTCAAGCCACGTGTTTTTTCTAAAGGTGATCTAGTTTCTCCTCTACGAGCGAGATCATGATTTGCTAGGGTCCGGTAAATTCGAAGCCATGTGGCGAGGCCCTTACATTGTCAAACGTGTGTTGGAGAAGGGAGATTATGAGCTAGTCGATTATTATGGATCCCTTTGAGTGAACCTCGAAATGGGATTTACTTAAAAGTACTATGCTTAAGTCATTTTTGTATGAGTGCTTGTACATTTAGTGTATCATACTCTTGTGTGATTTTTCGTTGTTTGGTTTTGACCTTCAACTGCTTACCTTACATTGTGCTTGGTTTCCAGATGTCAGTGTCTTCGCTACCCTACATTGGCTTTGCTGATGGCACTAGCCGCAGTACTCAGAACTTAGCATATGTTGCTTGGGCAATTTACGCACCTATGGATGAGTTGGTTAGTCTACGTGGTGTTTTCCTTGGTTGTGCAACAAACAATATCATGGAATATAGTGCAGTCATCGAATTATTGACCGACGATATGTCTCTTGGAATCCGTCATCTTATTGTATGACTCGATTCATAGTTAGTAGTCCTACAGTTGAGTAGCGTCTACTCCATTCGAAGTTTTACGTTATTAAGGGTATATTTACGAATTCGCCTCTTGGAACGTCATTTTTATTACATTGAATATCAACATATTCCTAGATGTCTAAATACATTAACAGATGCATTGGCCAATTATGTGTTAGACATACATTTGAGAAATTTATAAAATCCTATCATACTTTGTATATACAACAAGTAAGTCGGTAGAAGCTTCATATATATATAACGATAAAAGTTTTACAAAAAAGTGTTTTTGTCCGAAGAACAAAATATCAAAAATGTGAAGCAAACGGCTTCATATACAAATATAGCATCAAGTATGTTGCTCATTATAACATGCGATTGCCTGTGCTACTCTACGGAGCATTCGACTGATGGAAGCAGATACGTCCACTGTGTGGCGCTGATAATGCCTCGAGATATCGTCAATAGAGGCATTTGGGACGTCCATCGTCATCCCCTCCAAGTTTTGTTCTATAGCCTCATAGTCAGCAGCAGATAATCCAGCTACCTCGACTCTCTCCCCTCACCTCTGGAAGGGGGATGAACCTGGAGGTCGATGAGGTCCCACGTCTGCATCATCAAAGAGCTTTTTGATTAGTCATCAGATAAAGAACATAAAAACATTTTATATTAAAAATCACAAAAACATTATAAAAACAAAATGTACTTCTTACTTATGTTCCCCCATTGATAACCTTCAGGAAGAACCAAGTTTGGATCACCTCAGAAGTCTAAGTTGGCATATGCGTAGTCGTCTACCATAAGAATCTGGGTCCGCAACCAATCAAAGAAAACATCATTATACCTGATGATAGGACCAATCACATGTCGTGCCATGAGGTTCACCCACCTCTTAATTCTTGGATCCTGTGGGGCGGGTATGCCCCACTCTACCTGTAGGCATATGTTTGGAACCCTCTCCGAGAAGGACACCAAAATCGACCTGTATCTGAACTATTTTAGCTCACCACTCCTGCACTTGGTCAACTGTTTTTTCATGTTTCTAAGAACCGCATCACACCAGTTGAAAACGCAGGGCTTCGTGCATTCCAATGCATACTGGAAATATCTCTGAAGATCCATATGGGGAGTTGCGCTGCCTACCATGTGTGTGATGGTGTAGAGGATAGTCTGTAAAGGTAAGTCACGGAAATCTCTTATATCAACTTTGTCGCTATGCTTCTGAGTACCGGGCACGCAATGTGCACTGATATAGTGGCTCATAAGTTCGCCACCTCCCCTGCTACTTGTCAGTGTAACTCAAGCCCCACGGTGAGACAACCCGATCAAGAAGTAGATATCCTCGATATCTATTGTAAGAATGTGATCCCCCACATGAAATGCATGTTCGTTCACATCCCACATGTGAACCAAGTATTCCAGCAACCTCAGTTGGGCCCTCATGCCCTAGATCTTGAAGAATTTTAGCAGTCCACACTGTCGGAGGGCATTTACCATTCCCGGGTCATTCCTGGCAAAGTAATCTTCATCCTCATGCTCTCTCTCTGGCCATTCCAATATTCTTACCGTAGAAAACCTGCAATGGAACATTAAAGAGCGATTAGCATCTCCATCTCTTCCTTGGAAACTTTTTATTGGAAAATACATCTAAAAACACTTTTTGACTTGTGCACATCGCAGGCTAGGCCGTACGTATAGTGCGGAGTCATCACAGGTTAGCCTAAAGGTCGTTTGGACGACCCTGGGTTGTCGCAGGGCACGATATAGGGCACATGCAATGACCTCCACGCATGAGTACCCTTGAAAAATTGACTCAAAAAGACATTTCTAACCAATGAAAAGCAAAAATTGATCCATGAAAAGTTGAAAGAGATGAAAATTACCTGTTCAGCGGAAACCGTTCGTCAAATGATCAACCATGCCTCCCGTAATCTGCAGTGGAAGTATGAGGTAAAATGGGGTTTTTGGAACAAAGTTTGGGTGGAGTAACAATGGAATGGTAAAAAGAAGTTCTTACCCATATTTATTTACTTTTTCACTTTTCCATTTATATTTTATATTATTTTATGAATTCCACCTAAACCCTAAAGTTCTAAAAACATTGCGAGTGTTTGATTTTTCGCAGATGAGGAATCTAGGAGTGGAACATTGAACAAGGATACACCCTTTTGGTTTGCTTTTATACATTTTTCATATGTACATATCCTTTTAGAGTTTTTCAGGAAAAACTCTGAGCTTAGTTTTTGCTATTTCTCGTACTCGTAAATCTACGAGAACGTACCCGAGTATACTTGTGTTGCTTTTTCGTACTCGTAATGGTAACACGAACAACGAAACCTATGGAGTATCCTTTAATCTCTTTTCACGCTCAGTAAAAATGAAAAGATTGTCGAACGACCTTGTTTTTGAAGAAAACATTTGATGGGAGGTAGATTATCACTTTTTCGGACTCATCAGATTAACTTACGAAAAAGGAACTTGTGGAGTCCTCTTTAAGTGTTTTTCAGACTCTCTAAACATGAAAAAGCCCCGAGTTTTCTCTCTTTGGACTCGTTAAACAAACATCGAGAGACCCATATGGGACCGAACCACTCCTTCTTAGAGTTCGTTAAACATACTCTGAGGGACTCATCCAAAGGATGAGCTTACATCAACAAGCATATGTTATCCTCCTCAAGCTTGCGTAAAAATAAAGAGGTACTCGCCATAAATGGTGGGGGGGAATTTGGGAAAGAAATGTGTCTTTGTATCTATGTTAGTGGTAGTAATAGTCGCTCTTGAACATGACACCCCCCTTCATCATTTGAATCCGGGTTGGGAAATCCATTTGTCTCTCGTTTTACCATCCACATGTCTATATGTTGGGTCCTCCTTGAGTCAATGTTGCCAAGACCATTGTCATTTCATTCATATGTTCAAGAGAAGTCTAGCCTTAATAAGCCTCCTATTGAGTCGACCATCTGTAGTTATAAATTTTCTACCATGTCGCCCTTCCCTGTGTCAGTTTCAAATCATCTCATGCTCTAATCTATTTCAAATCTGCTACTCATTTCATGTCATTGATGGGGGATACATCAAGGCCCTCTTGTGACGAGTCTTTTCCTGTCGACTTCAACTCATTATCCAGGAACAAGACTTAGAAATTATTCAGTATCTTAGAGCTTGGATGTCTCAATGGCATGTTTCTTCACTTTCAATAGTGGGTTCACATCATTAGCCCCTGATTGGAAGATTCCCTCGAGTGTTCGACTTCAATTCCTTTATTCACACTCATTGGATTGTACTGGGGTACATTGGGATTCATTGACATCAATGGTGATTTCCCTCACACTTGTTAACGGTTCTCATCATTGACCAGTAATCAATTGGTTTCTACCATGTTCGACTTCAACACCTGTAATCGCATGGTTAGATTCATACTAGGGGATGACGGAAATGAAGACCCTGGGTCATACCATTCTGGTCCAAGCTGCGACGGAGTATTCACGATTTGTATTGACACATAGATCCGCTTTGTATGTCTCGTGGCTATGTCTGAATTTGAAGTCTTTAAAGCATAGATCCACAGTGTATTCTGGGTGGCTATGTCGATTCATGATGACATGGATCCACAGTGTATATTTAGTGGCCATGACTCATTTGACACTTTGTAATCTGAGTATGGGAATGCCTACCTCAGACAATGGTATATTATTACGTTGATGCTTGACTGTTTGCAGGTTCTCGACTGATGCGCTCTTTGTTTTCGACACACACATTCTACAAAGTATTTCAGTTGCCACGAGTTCCAGCCTCATACTTTGGGGGGCATTCTGTTACACATTATTCCATTGACAACATGTGCGCATGTTCCCAAAAAGATCATGTCTTCATGAGGAAAGTGACTGACTTTCTCTTCTCAAAAACCCTGTTAAGGAAGGTCATCACAGGCTGGATCATAAGCAGGGTGCGACGATGCCTGGTCCTCGCACTTTGTCCTAAAACAGGTTTGCAACGTCTCTGCATGCTTCTCTAAAGCTAGGGTGCGACAATGTCAAAAGGCTAAGAAAAGGTCGAACTTCACAAAATTTCTAGAAGGGGATCTTCTAGAAGATGAGATGGCATCCATATGGTTGGGATCCTACTCGCTTCTCTGATTTGGTGGGATCATCCTAATCTATTTAACCATCTCTCTTTCCCCTATATAAAGAGGGATTTCTCATGAAAAAGGTTAAGCAAGAAAGTAAGATTAGTGAGGTTTGAATTGGCTAAGATTGTATGGAGAATTCTACATTGGATCATTCTTGAGAGCCTCATTTCAGTTCATCAAGTCATTGTGGATCTTATTCATTCAAGATTGGAGGAAGTGTGTGTTTTGGAGCAAAGGGTCATCGGAAGGGAACCTTGCAACATCAAGGCTTTGGTTGTAATCTCCACTTTCACTTTAATATAATACAGTGATATGTTTCTTTCCCATAAAACTCATCTCTTTTTATTGTATGATTCCTTGATCACATACATAGGTTCTCTTTAAGTATGATATATTACTTCCACTTTGGTTGGCTTGTGTTCCCTTGTAGATCCAATATCACAGGAGCACTGGAGTGGAGCTAGGACAACAACGGCAAGAGGAAGTGATATTTAAACGGTATGTTGCCAATCTCTTGTTAGATAGCAAACTCAATGATTAGAGCTTAGGGAAAGTGTCATATTCTATTATGTTTTGTTCTAGATCTAGGTGGATCTAGGGAGATCTGTTTATGTCTACATTTACCGATAAGTCCCATAACAACTTGGGTACAATAAGCATGGATGAGCTACATGGAATATTTATAGCTTATGAAATGAGGACAAAACAGGAAAATCCACCCACAAAAGAAGCATCCAAAAGAACAAAGAAGAAGAAAAATACCAAGTCAAAGCCAAATTGCAACTGTAGCAATGATTCATATGAGGATGAAGAAATGGCCAACTTCATAAGGACGCTGAAGAAACGAACCGGAAAGTACAAAGGTATGCTTCCCTTAAAATATTTTAATTGTGGTAAAATTGGTCATTTTGAAAATAAGTGTCCTTATGTTAAGAAGTCAAACAATGATGAAGAGAAAGATCCCAAGAAAGAAAAGAAATATCAAAAGGGAAACATGAAAGATAAAAGGAAATTCTTCAAGAAAAATATGTACTCAAGAGAAGACAGTTTGTCATCTGATGAAGATAATGAAAGCAACAATGACTCAAAGAGAGTACTCTTTATTGCTATGGAAAATAAGAAAAACGACGAAGAAGGTGAAGTGGATTTTGGGGCAGCATTAATCAATGCTTTAACTGAGTTGAAGAAAGAAAGGAAGAAAAAAATCTACTTGAAAACCCAACTTGAAGAAAGAAAAAGAAAGGAAGAAGTAATGCAGATCCAGATGATAAAGAAAAATAGGAGTGTGAGAAGCTTGAGAAGGAAATTTGACATTGAGAGTTGAAATCAACAAGCTCAATAAGAACTTGAAAAGTTCTCAAGTGTTAGAAAAGATTATCCACAGTCAAAGGTCATAGAGTGACAAATCTGGACTAGGATACAAGAATGTTCATTTTGAGGAAGGTTCAAGCTCCATGACGAAAACAACAGAACAAAGGAGTTATGCATAAGTTCTCAAAGGAAGGAATCATGGTCAACAAGAATTAAAAAGGGATGAATACAGAAGACCTCCTACATTTAGGCAGCAAAGAAGCTTCAATCATTTTGAAAGAAATAAACAAAGAGAATATCTTGATCAGCCAAGGCAAAATTACAGAAGGACTACACCACAAAGAAGATCATTCACTTCCAGGTATGTAAATTTATCTTATGGTCATTGTTTTAATTGTACTAACTTTGGAAATAAAGTTGTAGATTGCAGGGCTTATGAAAGAAATGACTAGGAAAGAAATGCATATGTGGCTACACATAATATTGAATGTTACAAATGCCACAATTACAGACACATATCTCGAAATTGCAAAAGCATGATAAAGAATCCTATGAAAGAAAATATTGAGGACATATACAAGAAGGCTTGGAAAAGAAGTGAAGAAAAAGAAGAGCAGGTAAATGAAGAACGGGTCCAAGGAATCGTGCTTACAGGATTCGCAACAGCACAAGATCATGATGAATTTACAGGAAAAGAGGAAAGTGTCAGAATTCAGGCAAAGGATGAAGAAGAAGATGTCAAAACTCAAGATGATGACAAAATTCAGAAAGAGGATGAAGAGGAAGATGTCTCCACAGATGAATATTGCTCTGCATCAGAGCAGGTATTGTTCTGAGCTATCTGGCTTGGAGACTCCCAGTAAATATGAATATTGAACAAGGGGAGTTAGTCCAGTAGCTACTACAAATTAGAGAATCATCTTTCGATCAATATGAAGTGTTTACATAGACAGTTGTAGTCAAATAACAGAGGCAGAGATAGATATTTGATTTAGTCTGATACACAAGAACATGTGATGATCAGTTGTAGTATATTCAGGTGAAGCCGTCATAATAACACAGTGACAGATGGGTCACATTATGGACAATTGAGTAGCAGAGATATGGACAGAGATGGATTCATGTGATGTTTAACAGGTACATAGAGCATGGGTCAGAGAAGATGAACAACAGTGTGTGTACAATGGGAATCAATGGAATTAGTTGGAATCAGTTGTTCACGGAAAGGCAAGCAGTGAAAGGTGTATCAAAACAGGGAAAGAGAAATTGTCAACAAAAGCTATATCATCAGAATGAAATCATTTGACAGCATGGTCAAGTGAACATGACAAGTGATTGAAGAAATTAAATTTTGAATGTTTTTTATATATGTCAATGAAATTCAAGAGGAAGCACCAATGGAAGCACAATAAGTAGCAATGGAAGAGAGGAAATGAAGAGAAAAAATAGATGTATGAAGAGACATAATTGACAGGGGGAGCTAACCTTTGGTCAAGGAGGAAGAGAAATAATAGATGCATGAAGACAGAGGGAGCATCCCCAAGGAGAGATACCCTTTGCCATTGATGTCAAAGGGAGAGAGTGAAAAACATTGACGAGGAATGATGGTGACATGGGGAGCATGAGTACGAGTGTTTCCATGTCTAAGTGTTGCCATCAATGCCAAAGGGGGAGATTGTTGGACAGTTGGTTGTCATTGATGTCAACCCTTGGAGAGTGATCTTGGAGATTTATGTCAACCCTTGGAGAAGTCCAAAAGCCCAAAAGATGTGGATGAGATCATTGAACAATTATTTATCATTTCTATGATCGATATTGATGATGAGTTAGTTGGGTACATTTGATGTAGTCTACATGCAGGCCCGGAGGTGTGGATATGGGATCCAAAGTTGATTGAGGAATAATGACATGAAGGACAGTGAAATTGCAGGTAAGACTATAATAGATGAATAGTACACGTCGTGTCATTCCCAGTGATATGTGGAACGCCACGTGGTTCCTCACAGTTAGGGAGATATGGCCTTGTAAAGTTGGAAGACCCAAAGAATGGTCAAGAAGCCCTAGTTGGTTACAAGTCAATGAATGAAAGGGTAAATGATTGTAACACGAAATATATGTAAGCCCTAATTTTAAGGGAAGAGGTTACCTAGAAAAAGCACAAATACCCCTCAAGGAGTCATTCACAAGTACACTTACACACTTACATTGAATATTTATCTTGTGAATGTTATGATCTAGTATTGTGATCTTTTGGCTAGTTTGCGACGAAGAATTATGAGGTAGCGAAGCGGAAGAAGTGCAAGATTCTCAGGATTGCAAAGGAGAGTGGTAGAAACTGAGGAAACCCTAATTTAGGAAATCCTCATGGGTCTTCCCATACTCTTCTAGCAAGGCCCTCATAGGTTGTCCTATATCTATCAAGTGAGGCATCCTCGCGGATCAACTAGTGTCTGTCTAGCAAGGCACTTGTAGAATTGAGAAAGAATTTTGGTACATGGTTGTTGAGGTGAGTAAAGAAGCTACATGTTTGTATCTAGTGTTTCAGGTCATCTACATGTATGCTTTAAAGGTTACTTGTTTGGTTATAATATGGTATACACTTGAGAGGTATCTCTTCTTGATAATAGACCTTGGAAAGGTTATGGTAGATTGATTAGAGGCATTAGTGGTTGGTTTGGTTCCTGGTTTGGTTACATTTTATGGTGCATATTTTAGGCTTAGTATATTGTTTTAAGAGGTTGTATCTTGGTGATGTTGAGGATCATGCTTGAGGGCCTTGGTATATGACTTGAGGCACCTCATTGGATGTATGGAACATGTTGATTGAGGTATAATTGTTGAGATACATTGTTGGTGCATATCTTGGATACATTGGCACATGGTTTATGGTAGTTGGTTGAGACATATCATGAGTGATATGACACTTGTTTGAGGTACATGGTTGGCATGTTGTATGGTTGATGAAGTCATTGGTATTGGTACATTGATAGAGGCACTTGTTGGTGATCTTGATATATGCTTGGTACACATTTGGTACATATTCTTGGCATATGGTTGAGGCACTTCATTGATGATATCTTATGGTATATGGTATGGTGTAGATGTACATGGTTGGCACATGGTATGGTACATGTGTTGATGATACAGGTGTTGGTGCATGGTTGATGCACTTGTTGTGGTATAGGTGGTGATACAAGTTTGGTGCATGGTCGATGCACTTGTTTTGGTACTGGTTGATGCATGGTACAGTTTGGTACTTGGTTGAGACACATATCTTGTGATGGTATGTGGTGATGTTGGTACATGCTTGGTAGAGGCATGTGTTGGTGATGTTGAGCATATGGTTTGAGATATTCTCTTGGTGATGTTAGCATGAGTTGCATGCAGATGAGAGTGGATGTAGCTTTGTGGATGAGATAGTGATTGGTTGGATAGGTTGTTGTGACAGTGATCGGTTGACAGTGGCAGTGACAGAGTTTGTGGTAGTGACAGGTTCTGTGATAGTTGGTCTACACTTATATTTAGAGTGGCAGGATGAGGCAAGGAAAGGGAGTTGTATCCTCCTTATGGTTGGAGCCAGAGAATCAGGGAGTTTGAGCTTCCTTCAGGTTAGATCTTGAGAACTAGGTAGTTGTAGCCACCTTTCGGTTGGAGTCGAAGAACCCGAGGGGTTGTAGCATCCTTCTAGTTCTAGCAAGAGAATTCAGGGAGTTGTAGCTTCCTTCAGGTTGGAGCTGAGAATAAGGGGTTGGAACCTCCTTTTTGTTTCAGCTGGAGAATTTGGAATTTGGTGCTTCATATGAATGAATTATTGATATATATAAGAAAGTATTATGTGGTTTTCTCCCATTTGGGCTTCCACGTAAATACTAGTATAGTGTGTTCTTGATGTGATGTTGCTTATGTTTACATGTTTATGATATATTGATGATACATGTCGATGATACATTGATGATATATCGTTGAACATTATTGTTAAAGTGAAAGAATATATATTGTGGTTAAAAGTGGTATCAAGTGCTCATATTGATTCACCCCCCCCCCCCCCCCCTCTCAGTATTCCAGCAATTGGTAATAAAGTGGTTTCCTTCAGGAAATAGTTTAACCACTGGAAGGAATATCATGGAGAGCAACAATTTATATAAGAATGAGATACCACAATTTGATGGAAAGAACTATGCATTCTTGAGTAGAAGAATGAAAACATATGTGCAAGCATAGGGATTTGATGTTTGGAAATCGGTAGTATATGGATACAAAGAACCTGCCACTCTTCCAAGAGATAACGATGGAAAGAAACTCAGTCAAAATAATTCGAGGGCTAAAAATGATATCCTGAATGGTTTGGTTGATTCAGTATATTTCAAGGTTATGCACTGTAATTATGCAAAGGAGCTATGGGACAAACTATTGAATGTTTATGAAGGGGATGTCAAAGTCAAAGGAGCCAAGCTTCAAACTTACAGAGGTCAATTTGAACAATTGAAGATGAAAGAAGAAGAAGACATTGCAGCCTACTTTCTATGAGTTGATGAAATAGTGAACGCTATTAAAGGTTTGGGAGAAGAAATGAATGAATTAGTCATTGTTCAAAAGGTACTAAGGTTTGTACCAATGAGATTTGATCCAAATATTTCGGCCCTAGAGGAAAGAGAAGACCTGGGTACGATAAGCATGGATGAGCTACACAGAGTATTTACAACTTATGGAATGAGGACAGAACAGGAAAATCCACCCACAAAAGAAGTAGCTTTTAAACCATACAAAAGGACAAAGAAGAAGAAAAAGCCCGAGTCAAAGCCAAATTACAGTGGTAGCAATGATTTAGATGAGGATGAAGAAATGTCCAACCTCTTAAGGAAGCTGAAGAAAGGAACTGACAAGTACAAAGGTATTCTTCCCTTAAAAAAATTTAATTGTGGTAAAATTGGTCATTTTGCAAATAAGTGTCCTTATGCTAAGAAGTCAGATAGTGATGAAGAGGAAGATCCCAAGAAAGAAAAGAAATATAAAAAGGGTAACATGAAATATAAAAGCAAAGTCTTCTAGAAAAATTTCTACTCAAGAGAATATTGTTCTTCATCTGATGAAGATAATGAAAGCGACAGTGACTCAGAGAGAGTATTTTTTATGGCTATGGAAAATAAGAGAAACGACGAAAAAGGTGAAGTGGATTTTGAGGCAGAATTAATCAATGCTTTAACTGAGCTGAAGAAAGAAAGGAAGAAAAACATATACTTGAAAACCCAACTTGAAGAAGGAAAAAGAAAGGAAGAAGTAATGCAGATCCAAATGATAAAGAAAGAATAGGAGTGTGAGAAGCTTGAGAAGGAAATCATGACATTGAGAGTTGAAGTCAACAAGCTCAACAAGAACTTGAAAAGTTATCATGTGTTAGAAAACATTCTCCACAGTCAAAGGCCATACAGTGACAAATCTGGACTAGGAAACGAGAATGTTCATTTTGAGGAAGGTTCAAGCTCTGTGACGAAAGCAATAGAACAAAGGAGTTATGTAGAAGTTCTCAAAGGAAGGAATCATGGTCAAAAAGAATTAGAAAGGGATGAATACATAAGACCTTCTACATTTAGGCAACAAAGAAGATTGAATCATTTTGAAAGAAAAAACAAAGAGAAGATCTTGATCATCCAAGGCAGAATTACAAAAGGACTACACCACAAAGAAGATCATTCACTTCTAGGTATGTAAATTTATTTTATGGTCATTGTTTTAATTGTACTAACTTTGGACATAAAGTTGTAGATTGCAGGACTTATGAAAGAAATGATCAGGCAAGAAATGCATATGTGGCTCCACATAATATTGAATATTACAAATGCCACAACTATGGACACATAGCTTGAAATTGCAGAAGCATGATAAAGCCTCCTATGAAAGAAAATACTAATGAAAGATACAAGAAGGCTTGGAAAAGAAGTGAAGGAAAATAAGAGAAGATAAATGAAGAACGGGTCGAAGGAATCGTGGTTACAGGATTCCTAGCAGCACAAGATCATGATGAATTTACATGCAAAAAGGAAAGCGTCAGAATTCGGGCAGAGCATGAAGAAGAAGATGTCAAAACTCATGATGATGACAGAATTCAGAAATAGGATGAAGAGGAATATGTCTCCATAGATGAAGATTGCTCTGCATTAGAGCATGTATTGTTCTGAGTTATCCGGCTTGGAGACTCCTAGTAAATATGAATATTGAAGAGGGGAATTAGTTCAGTAGCTACTACAGATTAGAGAACCATCTTTCGAGCAATATGAAGTGTTTACAGAGACAGATGCAATCAGATAGCAGAGGCAAGGATATCTTCAGTATAGGTTGTTCCAGACAAACGGAGTTTGATAAGCAGATATACGATTCAATCTGATACACAGGAACATGTGATGATCAGTTGTAGTATATTCAGGTGAGGCCATCAAAATGACATAGTGACAGATGGGTCAACATTGTGGACAGTTGAGTAGCAGAGATATGGACAGAGATGGATTCATGAGATGCTTAGTAGGTACATAGATCATGGGTCAGAGAAGATGCACAACAGTGTATGTACAATGGAAATCGATGGAATCAGTTGGAATCATTTGGTCATGGAAAGGCAAGTATTGAAAGGTATATCAGAACAAGGAAAGAGAAATTGTGAGCAAAATCTATATCATCAAAATGAAATCATTTGACAACACGGTCAAGTGAACATGGAAAGTTATTGAAGAAATAAAATTTTGAATGTTTTTTATATATGTCAGTGAAATTCAAGAGGAAGCACCAATGGACAATACGTAGCACTGGAAGAGAGGAAATGAAACATTTCACAAGTAGTTCTACATCTTGCAGAGAAGGCAAATCATGATAGAGAGAGGTCCAGAAAGGAAGATCGGTATCATGCAGATAGGGGGAGACATACCCACAGGGGGAGCTATTCTTTTGCCTATGATTGGTTAGAGAAGGTACATTTTCAGGAGGATACATATTAACAAGGGGAGTTAACCTTTGGTCAAGGAGCAAGAGAAATAACAGATGCATGAAGATAGGGGGAGCAACCCCAATGTGGGATACCCTTTGCCATTGATGTCAGGGGAGAGTGAGAAACATGTATGAGGAACGATGGTCATAGGGGGAGCATGAGCATGAGTGTTTCCATGTCTAATTGTTTCCATCAATGTTGGTGTTGCCATTAATGCCAAAGGGGGAGATTGTTGGATAGTTGGTTTGGACAGTTGGTTGTCATTGATGTTAACCCTTGGAGAGATGTATCTTGGAGATTGATGTCAACCCTTAGAGATTGATGTTAACCCTTGGAGAAGTCCAAAATCCCCAGAGATGTGGACAAGATCATTGAAAAGTTGGTTATCATTTGTATGATCGAGGTTTATGATGAGTTAGTTGGGTACATTTGATGAAGTCTACAGCCTCGGAGGTGTGGTTATGGGACCCAAAGTTGATTGAGGAATAATGACATGAAGGATAGTGAAATTGTAGGTAAGACTATCATAGATGAATAGTACACGTCGTGTCATTTCTGGTGATATGTGGAATGCCACGTGGTTCCTCACGGTTAGGGAGATATGGCCTTGTAAAGTTGGAATCCCCAAAGCATGGTCAAGAAGCCCTAGTTGGTTACAAGTTAATGAATGAAAGGGTAAAGTGGTTGCAACAAGAAATATCTCGAAGCCCTAATTTTCAGGGAAGAGGTTACCTAGCAAAAGCATAATTACCCCTCAAGGAGTCATTCACAAGTACACTTACACACTTACATTGAATATCTATCCTGTGAATTTTATGGTCTAGTATTGTGATATTTTGGTTTGTTTGCGATGAAGAATTCTGAGGTAGCGAAGCGGGAGAAGTGCGAGATTCTCAGGATTGCAAAGGAGAGTGGGAGAAACTAAGGAAACCCTAATTTATTACATCCTCGCTAGTCAGCCCATACTTGTCTAGCGAGGCCTTCACAATTTTTCCTATATCTATCAAGCGAGGCATCCTCGCAGGTCAGCTAGTGTCTGTCTAGCAAGGCACTTGCAGAATTAAGAAAGAATGTTGGTACATGGTTGTGGAGGTCAATAAAGAAGCTACAAGTCTGTATCTAGTGTTTCAGTTCATCTACATGTATGATTTAAAGGTTACTTGTTTGGTTATCATATGGTATACACTTGAGAGGTATGTCTTGTTGATAGTACACCTTGGAAAGGTTATGGTACATTGATTGGAGGCATTAGTGGTTGGTTTGGTTTATGGGTTGGTTACATGTTATGGTGCATATTTGAGGTTTGGTATATTGTTTTATGAGGTTGTATCTTGGTGATGTTGAGGAGCATGCTTGAGGGATGTGTTTGAGGGCCTTGGTATATGACTCGAGGCACATAATTGGATGTATGGTGCATGTTGATTGAGGTCTACTTGTTGATATACATTGATGGTACATATATTGGATACATATGCACATGGTTTATGTTAGTTGGTTGATGCATATCATGAGTGATATGACACTTGTTTGAGGTACATGATTGGCATGTTGTATGGTTGATGAAGTTATTGGTATTGGTACATTGATAGAGGTACTTGTTGGTGATCTTGATATATGCTTGGTAAACATTTGGCACATATTCTTGGGCATATAGTTGAGGCACTTCATTGATGATATCTTCTGGTATATTGTATGGTGTTGATGTACATGGTTTGCACATAGTATTGCATAGGTGTTGATGATACAGTTGTTGGTGCATGGTTGATGCACTTGTTGTGGTACATATGGTGATACAGGTTTGGTGCATGGTTGATGCACTTTTTGTGGTACATGGTTGATGGTACAGGCACATGTTGATGCATGGTACAGGTTGGTACTTGGTTGAGACACATATCTTGTGATGGTTTGTCATGATGTTGGTACATGTTTGGTAGAGGCATGTGTTGGTGATGTTGAGCATATGGTTTGAGATATGCTCTTGGTGATCTTGGCATGAGTTGCATGCGGATGAGAGTGGATCTAGTTTCGTGGATGAGATAATGATTGGTTGGACAAGTTGTTGTGACAGTGATTGGTTGATAGTGACAATGACATAGTTTTTGGCAGCAATAGTGGAAAAGTCTGTGACATTTGGTCTACACTTATATTTCTGGGTGGCAGGACGGAGAAAGGAAAGGGGGTTGTAGCCTCCTTCCGGTTGGAGCTGGAGAAACAGGGACTTGGAGCTTCCTTCAAGTTGGAGCCTGAGAACTAGGTGGTTGTAGCCACCTTCCAGTTGGAGCTAGAGAAATCAGGGGGTTGTAGCCTCCTTCCGGTTGGAGCGAGAGAAACCAGGGGGTTGGAGCCTCCTTCCAGTTGCAGTTGGAGAATTTGGAAGTCAGTTCTTCCTATGAATGAATTCTTGATATATATAAGAAAGCATTATGTGGTTTTCTACATTTGGGTTTCCACGTAAATACTGGTGTACTATGTTCTTGATGTGATGATGCTTATGTTTACATGCTTATGATATATATAT